>JAODAL010006922.1:0-129499 GCA_025379985.1 Phyllomedusa bahiana
TTTTTTAAGCTTGTTGATTGGTAACCCACACCCTGCCCATAACTGACTCAACAAACCCTCAGCACTGTGTATTTTTGAAACATAGAACACAACTAACCTTTTTAAATCTATAAAAGAAAATCTAACACAAAATAAGTGTAGCTACAAGTATAAACTATATGTCTGCTATATGGTAGTACTTGGAAATCTTACTCATAATCTTCTAACCAATGTCAGACATTTTTAGCCGGAAGATCTGATCTGCCTAAGGAAGACAATCAGAATGTATGATTGCATGCAATATACAAGGGTAGATTCATACTCAAAGGACTTGAGAGTGCCTTCCATGTTAATGAGTGGGCTCAGAAAATTTCACAAAAAAATTCCCCATATCATAACGCAGCCACCCCCAGCTTGTGCTCTTTCAGTAGTGGTTGCAGAATATGTTTCTTTTATGGTTCTAGCCTTAAACACCAACATCCACATGTTTGATTAAACAGAAAACATGACTCATCGGAGAAGGCAACCCCTTTGCCAATCACTGGAGTTCCAATTCAACTACTATGAGAATTGAAATTTTTTCTGGTGATACAACTTTATTAGCAGAGGTGCAGTGGCAATCCATCTGCTTCAGAGCCCCATTCACAGTAGTGTTCACTGAACTGTTGTTTTAGACACATGTCTGGTAGCCCCTAGTTAATTTTGGTGCTAAATTGCTCTACTGTCTCTTGTTGGTCTTCCCTCACACACCTCTGCAGCCAATGTTCACCTCTCACATCAATGGCATGTGGTGATCCGTAGTTTCCAAGTTGCTTATTCATAGTGGTGCCATCTGTCCATTCACAATACACTTTTATTACAGCAGCAATGAATAGCTCACAAACTGCAGTTTCAGATTCTGCCAGGTTTGGCCTGAAAGCCAATAATCATCGTTTTTTGCTACTTTGATAAATCACTCCTTTTACTCGTTTATTCTATCACACACCTTATACATCCACCACCCACAAGATGTGCTCCTCCTGTTTGGACTGGCTAACAGAAGACCCCGTGGTGGGTTTCTGGGCATAAAAGGCATGGGGATGCTTTTTAGGGATAAGGGAAGAGAAAGAGACACAATCCAGAGAGCAAGAGAGATATCCAGTATATGCAGTCATGTACAGTAGATATAGGAAGGTCCGCAATACTCAACTTACTTATGGGCCCCAGGCACTCCAGTCTGACACTTCTTCTGCTCCAGTCTTCTGAACTAGGAGTTCAAATATTAAAGTTAGTATAGAACTTTCTATAGGGTTAGCCTTCTAGGGTGGGGGCACCCTTTTACCACTGCCATGCAAGTAGGGCATGACAGGGCTAGAACAGGGAAGACACCTTATTCCATTT
Source organism: Phyllomedusa bahiana (assembly GCA_025379985.1). Classification (NCBI taxonomy): domain Eukaryota; kingdom Metazoa; phylum Chordata; class Amphibia; order Anura; family Hylidae; genus Phyllomedusa; species Phyllomedusa bahiana. The sequence goes on from JAODAL010006922.1 coordinate 1,360, forward strand.
AATGCAGTTTGTCCTTTTCATGTAACAGCTCTTTTTCTCCCCCACTGTATAACACTGGAGAATTTATGAAATGGATAGAGGATTCTCTCCACTGACATCAAGGACCTTTCTATCCAGTATTTTGTGAGTAACCACCTTGAATTTACACTTATTTTGTCAATTAATATTTATAGGTTGCTTTGAATATAGGCGAACTTGGTCTCTTTCTCATCACATGTTTATTATTGAGGTTATCTATCTATACATCTATGAGAGTATCCTGGTTGCTGCTTTTTGCATTTATATCTGCCTTGTTCTAATAGACACATTACTTATTTTCTAAGTTTATTTTATGAGCATTATTAAAAGTTATGTTTTAGCCCTTAGAAATACTTAGTGATACTCTCAGGACTCGATCTCCAGGACCCTTGCATCCCAGACCGTAGCTCTGCTCACTGAGCTATCTGGTCCTTTGGACAGCTCCAGTACTGAACCTTGTTAGTTCCCTGTTTTTTCAGCCTGGCCCTGTGACCTCATGTTGCTCCACCCATGAACTTCCTATTTAAGCCCAGCCTTGAAACTTCCTCCTTGTGAGGTTATTGTGCCCTGCTGATAATCTTGCTTCGGTCCAGTTTAGCTGTCTACTGTCTATTCTATTGTGCTTCGACCCTTGCTTTCCTTACTGACGTTGATTGCTGCCTACTCCTCAAAGACTGAAACCGCCCGCACATTTCTGACCTCTGGCTTGCCGACTATGCTTCCTGCCTGCTCCTCAAAGACTGAAACCGCCCCCACGTTACCGACCTCTGGCTTGCCGACTACGCTTCCTTCACACAGGTACCCATAGTCACAACTTAAGACTCTAACCAGCTCCAGATTGTAACAGAATAGCCTCACCCAAAATGGAGTATGTTGTGAACACCGTGAGGCAACAAGTGGCTGAGCTTCAAGAATTTGGTGCCACCTACCAAGAAAAATGTTCAAAAAATGCAAACCCTGGTGCTGGATCAACAAAAGGAAGTAATTGAGCTTCAAAGGCAACTTCTGGATATGCGTAATGCTGGCCCATAATCCAATGCACGCATGCCTCTGCCCGCAAAATTTAACGGGGTTCGTCACCATTACCAAGGATTCCTGAACCAATGCCGTATTTATTTCCAAATGCAGCCTGCTCCTTTCACTAGTGATAGAAATAGAGTGCTATTTATAATCAATCTTCTGACAGATGAAGCTATTGCATGGGCCTCGCCTTATGTGGAGAAAAACTGTGACCTTCTTAATGATTTAGATGACTTTATCACTGCTATGAACCAAGTGTTTGATGACCAAAATCGTTGTGCCACAGCTGAGGCCAAATTACATAATCTTCGGCAAGGGCGGCGTTCAGTTGCTGAGTACAAGCAGAATTTCGAGCAGAATTTCGTCGCTGGATAGCTGACACCACATGGAATTCAGCAGCCCAGAGGAGTCAATTTAGACGAGGATTGTCAGAACTGGTGAAAGATGAGCTTGCCAGAGTTGAGGCCCCTGATAATTTTGAGGACTTCGTTCAACTGTGCATTAGAATCAACCAGAGGATGGCTGAATGTAGAAGGGAAAGACTGCAGTGGTTCGGAAACAGTCCCACCTATTCCTTTAGTCAATCAGCATTGAATACCAAGCAAAGGATTGAAACGACACCTGAACCTATGCAGATTGATGTTATCCGAAAACCCTTACTGCAGCAGAGAAAGAGAGGTGTCGCACAGAAAATTTGTGCATTTACTGTGGGGGCTCTAGACATCATGCCATTAACTGTCCAAACAAGGTTCAAAGGTCTATAGCCCGCACATGTGCCAAGACAGAAAGCAGTCTTGACCTTTCTGAACTGCCGGATTCTGTTGTGCAGACCATCTCATCTGTGACTGTAGATAAAGACAAATATTACTCACCATCCTCTCATTTTGTCATTCCAATACAAGTCATACTTGGAAGCCATAAAATGCAATGTTCAGCCATGTTGGATTCTGGTGTGGGAGGAAATTTCATGGACTTACAATTTGCACTTGACAATAACAAAATCCACACCAATTGTTTAGGAGAATGTTGATGGGTCACCTTTATATCGGCCTGAAACTCATGAGACAGAACTTGGAATTCTATTGAACCTAATCATCATAAAACTATAAGTTTTCATCTCATTTGTCTCCCAATTTTCCATAATTTTGGGGGATTCCATGGTTTGCTATCCTAACCTTCTATCAACTGGGAATCAATAACGTTACCTTTCCCCTTTTGAATACTGTAAGAACAATTGTCTCCGAAGTCATCTGTAAAAAAACAAATACAAATTTCCAAATTTCCCGCAAAACTTGTGATAATTTACCCCCTCAGTATCAACAGTTCAGGACCCTTGTAGAAAAAAAAAAAAACTGATCAATTTTCCTCCTCATCGTCCTTATGATTGGCCCATCGAGTTGCTTCCCGGACCACCTTCCTTTTGGGCGAATCTAAACCTCTCGGAACCAGAATTAAAATACCAGGGAATCTTAAATGAGAATTTAAAAAAAGGTTCATTGGGCCTTCCTCATCACCAGCGGAGCACCCTTTTTCTTTGAGAAAAAAAAAGACTAACCCTTCGACCATTTGACTACAGAAAACTAAATAAAATTACCATTAAAAAAACGTTATCCTCTTCCCCTTTAAATTCCCGATTGCTGGAAAGACCTGTTCGCCAAAAAATTTTTTACCAAACTGGATTTAAGAGGGGCCCACAATCTCATACGCATTCGTCCAGGAGATGAATGGAAAACTGCCTTTAGAACCAGATATGGACATTTTGAATACCTAGTTATGTTATTCGGCCTGTAATGCTCCTGCAACCTTCCAGAATTTCATTAGCGATGTTTTTCGAGACTTCCTAGACCAATTTGTGGTTGTGTACCTTGATGACATTCTTATATTTTCAGACACCTTGGAGGAACATCGCAGACATGTTCAATCAGTCCTGGAACGACTACAGAATAATAATCTTTATATCAAACTGGAAAAATGTGAATTTGAACAAACCAAAATTCAATTTCTTGGATATATCATCTCACAAGAAGGACTAAGGGCGACATGTATGATCGGGCTTTTCGTCCGTTTTTTGGCGTATACTGCGCCTCCCAGCCCGAATCCCGCTGTCGGACGCGGGGATGCAGTGTTAGGCGCAGTGTTCGCCACTTTCAGCTGCGCCCCGCATGAAGGGGCGGGCAGTGGGTGCGGTGTGGGCGCAGGGTAGGCGTTCCGGGGTGGGATGTGGCGCGCTCGAAAACTCCGAGGCATGTACGATCGCGAGTCGGCAAAGCGAGGCGCAGTGCAGCGCTCGGCAGCTCCGACAGGCAGACCAGGTTTTTTTTGGTTTAAATCCTCCGGCAGAGGCGAAGTGAAGCAGGATCGGAACATGCGAGGAAACATAGAAGATCGCTACACAAATCTCAGCTCTCCGCTCCGTGCAGCAGGAGTATGATTCCGAAAAAATCGCCTTTATAAAGGCGGAAAACATTGTCAGAAAAAGAGCTGAACGTAAAAAATAAACATAATTAAAAAAAAAAAAACACTTTCCTAAATTCTAGAACGGCGCAATATCAAGAATTATGATATTGGAAATTGCCGGGAAATACAGTAATTCAAATTCTGAAACCTATTCTCATTGGTCGGCATAAACCGGCCAATCAGAATAGGAGCGACAGTGAACCATTAAAACCTATGGGGAAGGATTGACCAATCAGAATCCACGGCGGGATTATTCAAAATACAGTAAAAAGACAGAAAAGAGCTGATTGGCTGGCCAATCAGAATAGGAGCGACAAAGACCCATTCTAGTCTATGGAGAAGTTTAGACCAATCAGAATCCACGGCGGGATAATTCAAAATACAGTAAAAAGACAGAAAAGAGCTGATTGGCTGAGCTAGCGGGTGCTTGGCTATCCCAGCCAATCAGAGCGCGAGCTACTTCTCCCATTATAGTCTATGGAGAGATGGGCGCTCTGAAATCTCGGCTCTCAGCGCCGTGCGGCATGAAGTATTAATCAAAAAATTATTTTTATTAAATGTAAAACATTATCAGATAAAGAGCAGAACCCTTCTTTACAAATAAAGCAGTTAAATCCCTAACAACGCGTTTGTCGCCGAGACCGGCGCTACATAGGGAATTGCAATAGAGAGAATCGCCGGGAAATACAGTAATTCAAATTGTTTAAGCTATTCTCATTGGTCGGCAGAAGCCAGCCAATCAGAATAGGAGTGACAAAGACCCATTATATCCTATGGAGAAGTTTGGACCAATCAGAATAGGAGCGACAGTGGCCCATTCTAACCTATGAAGGAGTATTAACCAATCAGAATAGGAGCGACAAAGTCCCATTATATCCTATGGAGAAGTTTGGACCAAATCAAAATCAAAGGCGGGACAGTTCAAAATACAGTAAAAAGACAGAAAAGAGCTGATTGGCTGAGCTAGCGGTGACTTGGCTATCCCAGCCAATCAGAGCGCGAGCTACTTCTCCCATTATAGTCTATGGAGAGATGGGCGCTCTGAAATCTCGGCGCTGAGCGCCGTGCGGCATGAAGTATTAATCAAAAAATCATTTTTATTAAGTGTAAAACATGATCAGATAAAGAGCAGAACCCTTCTTTACAAATAAAGCAGTTAAAAACCCGAACAACGCGTTTGTCGCCGAGACCGGCGCTACATAGGGAATTGCAATACAGAGAATCGCCGGGAAATACAGTAATTCAAATTATTTAAGCTATTCTCATTGGTCGGCATAAACCAGCCAATCAGAATAGGAGCGACAATGTCCCATTATAACCTATGGAGGAGAATTGACCAATCAGAATAGGAGCGACAATGTCCCATTATATCCTATGGAGAAAAATTGACCAATCATATTCCAAGGCGGGACAGTTCAAAATACAGTAAAAATGCAGAAACGTCACAAAGCCCGTTTTATGCTAACTTTGGGCTACACCCAGTCTTTATTCCAAATCTACCCGTAAGTACGCCTGTTCCTGCTGTTACCCACAGATTAACTAAATTGAAAGAAACTCCAGAAAAACTAAAAGACATCCTACTGGAAGCTCAAGAAGAATATAGGAAATCAGTAAAAAAACATCGCAAAGTTTCCCCAACTTTAAAGTTGGTGATAAGGATTGGCTATCTACTAAAATCTAAAAGCACATGTTCCATCTTCAAAATTGGGAGAGAAATTCATAAGACCTTTCCAGATTTTGGAACAAAGTAACCAAGTGGCCTTTCGCTTAAAACTTCCTGACAAACTGAAAATCCATCCGGTGCTCCATGTTCCATTGCTCAAGTCATTCAACAAAAATCCATTTCCAGGAAGAAATCAGCCACCTCCTGCACCAGTTAAGATCCAAGGGCAGGAAGAATACATTGTTGAGAAAATTTTAGACTATATCATTTTCAGAGGACAATTGCAATATCTTGTGCAATGGAAGGGTTATGGACCAGAAGAAAATGTATGGGAACCAGAAATTAATGTTCATGCCTCTAGGCTTGCAAGGGCCTTTCATCAGAAACATCCAGAAAAACCATCCTCTGAGATGTCCAGAGGCCAATCTGAAAGGAGGGGACTAATCTCAGGACTCGATCTCCAGGACCCTTGCATCCCATACTGTAGCTCTGCTCACTGAGCTATCTGGTCCTTTAGACAGCTCCAGTACTGAACCTTGTTAGTTCCCTGTTTTTCCAGCCTTGCCCTGTAACCTCATGTTGCTCCACCCATGAACTTCCTATTTAAGCCTAGCCTTGAAACTTCCTCCTTGTGAGGTTATTGTGCCCTGCTAATAATCTTGCTCCTGTCCAGTTTAGCTGTCTACTGTCTATTCTATTGTGCTTAGACCTTTTCTTTCCTTACCGACGTTGATTGCTGCCCACTCCTCAAAGACTGAAACTGCCTGCACGTTACCGACCTCTGGCTTGCTGACTACGCTTCCAGCCTGCTCCTCAAAGACTGAAACCGCTCACAGGTTACTGACCTCTGGCTTCCTACAAACAGGTACCCATAGTCACAACTTAAAGGAGTTGTCTCCCCACAGGGTTTCAAAGAATGCATGAAAGAAATTCTCTGTCACTTCCTGGTTCAGACTAATTTGCATAAGCTCTGTGCTGTACAGCTCAGTTGTGCTTTCAGATGCTAATTAGATTAGATTAGCTTCTCAAACTACTTGCAGGACTTCTTATCTGATCCCCAAAACAAAAGCCCTAATTACAGAGATGTTTACTTGAGATAAATCAAGCTTTTTACTGTCTGGCAGCACAGGACACTGACTGACACTGCTGACCTGTGTGATGACTCACTCTCTGTTATCTCATTGAACAAACAGCCCGGGGAGATTTGTTTACAGGTCGGTTACTGAGGGAACTGAAATAGCCATGGAGGTAATAAATTCACTTGTATCTCTTTAGGGAAAACAGAGGAACAATGCAATATATTTGGAAAATGTCTTTATTTTGTGTTCCCTACAATTTGAAAGCTATTCTTTGTAGTGAGACAACCCCTTTAAGACTCTATCCAGCTCCAGATTGTAACAGATACGGTTAATAGGGTAGACTACTTACTGAATTTTTTCAGTGATATTTTTTCCCCTACATGTACACCAATAGAATGTATTGTATGTCATGTTCACAATGTATAATAAATTACATACAAAAGTAGCAAAACTTATTTGGTAAAGATAACTTGCTGTGGTGAGTTATCTTATCTCAAGATACAACAAAAGCCATTAAAAAGACTGAGATAAAGTACCATGCCCCAGGTATAATAACTTGTTAAATGCCATGTTAAGATTTGCTACTTTGCTACATCAGGAAATTACAGATTTAGGAGGACATGTATGAAAACTGTCTAGATCTAAGAATTTTTTTGTTGTCAATAGCAACCAATCAAACCCTTTGAATTGTTTCAGAGCACTATATGAAATTAAAGGGGAGCTCTGATTGGTTGCTATGGGCAACAAAGACAGTCTTAGACCTAGACAGTAGTCCCTGGCTCCGCCGCTATCCGCCGCCGATCGTTAGGGTCCTAAGCCGATACCAATCGCTAAGCTATCGGCTTAGGACCTTGGCAATGGTGGCGGGACTAACTGTATGTGCGTCTGCCGGACGCACATACAGTTAGATGCTTTGGTGGAGCAGAGAGCTCCGCAGAGTACTCGGGTGCCACAGGCAGGATGCGGCTCACCGGAGTGCACAGCACAGGCGGTGTGCGCATCATCACGCTGCAGCGTGGCCTGGTGACGTCACGCCACTGAAGAAAAAGACCACAATACTGTAAGTGAAAAAGTAACTCTTTGGCACAGAGAACAATTTCCAAAAATAAACCTGACTGTAATGGAGATGTGTTTATGTGAGAAATACACACACTGTATTTCAAAGATAGTTCACCACTGGTGACAGGAGAGGAGGAGCAGGAGCAGCCGGAGGAGGTAGAGGGAGATTAGGAAGACGAGGCAGATGACCCAGAGTATACAGTGGAGATGGAGGCAGGGTGTTCCTCAGAGTCACTTGTGCAGATGGCCCACTGCATGCTGATTTGCCTGGGTAGTGACAGCTGAATAGTCACCATCCGGCAAAGGGATGACTTCTGGCTCTCCATCCTTTTGGACCCTCGCTACCAGTCCAAAATGAGGGCCTTTTATTCACCTGCCAGGAGGGAGGACACACTCAAGTACTATAGAAACATCCTATGTAGTCAGTTGGCCGCTGCCTATCTGCGCCATCGTCCATCCTCTGGCAGGTCTGACCGGGAGGTTCCTCAGCACTCACGTACCACTGCCATGGCTGCGGTGGGGGCGTGAGGGGGGTAGGAGCAGTACCATGAGAAGCTTTCTTCACCTGCCTAGTGAGGAAGGTACTCACCAGCAGCAGCAGCACCTGTCAGAAGGAATGAAAAGGACAAACACAACACACAACTGATTGTGTCTTTGGAGAAGCCATAAGGCCAGTATGACATGGTCCTTTGTTTGCATCTCGATTGTCTGATGATTAGGTAGCCAAAAGCAGGAGTGGATACAAAACACAGAAGACATGCAACTATTCAATTTACTTGTGATCTCTGTTTTGTATCAACTCCTGTTTCTTTTTAGCTTTAGTAATACTGATGGATTATTGACCGATTGAAAGCAGACACTGACAGATGAAAGGAAGGGCAAAATGGTCAGAGACGTCAATGCAAAATTACTGCCAACACCCTCTCCACTCTTTCGTGGGAGGGGGGCTCTACATGTATCAGCATTTAACAGAACAGGTTCTGTCATAATCCGTGGAATCATTTGATGACGGTATAAAAGAAGTGCACTCTGACGCAATAGTGGGATCTTGGCCCTCTGCTTGGTTCTTTCTAGCTGCCGCTGATATTACCCTGTTAGGCTGCATTCCCACTTCACTTATCTGGGCAGTTACGGGGTCAAAACTGACCAAATAACTGAAGTGTGAAGCGATTCTAAGAGCGGTGGCTCTCATCTGCGTGTCATACTAAAACACAGCATTGTTTCAATACCAAACCATGCTCTGTATGCATATTTCTGCATGGCACAATGTTCTACAACACCATGCAGGCTCTCTGGAGCCAGGAAATAGCTGTTTTTTAATGCAATTCGTCGCAAATAAATTTGGAATGAAACAAATTTTGGGGTAAAATTTGGCGAATCGGCCGAATCGAATTTTTGAGAAATTCGCTAATATCTAGACATCACATATATGACCACCTCTGACAACATGTACTCAAGAACTGAAAGCTATCCTTACAGTATTACAGAACATTTATCACAGTGCACATTGATAAGTGTTGCTGTCTTACAAAGCAACAAGCTTACAGTAGATTGCCATGGAATACTTTTATGTATTGAACTGAAAGGGTTCAAAGAAGAATGAATCTCTTAGAGGTCCAAAAGATAAAGCTTTCAAAAGAGAATGTGAAAAAACACCTGAAAGAAATATGTTATGAGATGATGCAGCGTGATAACAATGCTTCTGAAAAGCCTTCTGTGCTATGTTGCTGGAGAATAAAGCCTCTGATAGGCACAAAGTATTTTACCACATTCTGATGATTGTGTATTATTTGGAACGTTTGCTGAAATAAACAAATCAATAGTGTCATAGGATGAATGAAGTATGTTTTACAGCCTTGTAAAGTATCTCAATAAAAATTATTGGGCAGATTATTACTTACATGGTTTGAGGACCTAAATTATCTTCTGCAAAGCAATATTTTCATACCAACCAATGTTACTGTTATACTCATTGACATAGATGGCAGAGAACAGAGCCTTAGTGCTTTTAATTTCTCTATGCATGTATACAGGGCAATCAATCATTTTATTTATTATCCAATCTTTTGTGTAACATATATGTCAATGTCTATAGACAGGCGTAAGGTAATTATATATTTTATGAAGCATCTAAAATATCGGTGAGTACGATCACATGGGTCAGATTGGTTGGGAAAAATTTCAAGAGTAAGACTGGGTTCACACTATGTTTCTGATACATTATTTGATGCATAAATGCATATTTTATATGTGACTGCATCAAATGCGTCAGTAGTGTTCACTGTTTTCAGTGGGCACATGCATTATTAGTACACAGGGTGCGTCTTTTTATTTGATGCATTATGAGATGTGTAAAAAAAATCAAGTGCATTTGAATTATTGGCTTGTAATTTTACAATGGAGAGTCAATGGGAAATGCAATAAAAATCATCAAATTAGGAATGTACTTTGTTGACACTTAATTTAGTGCTCAATGCGTCAAAATATACATCAAATAAAATGAAGTTGGCTGTACTGAACAGCAGATTAATATATGCATTAAGATATATGACAAAAGATGCATGAAAAAGGCACCAAAGAAAAATACGTAAAAATGACACACATTTTCCCTTTTTATGATGTGTGAACCTAATTTTTGGGTACGTTCACATGGACAGTGTAGCAATATGTTATATGCAGAATAATATATAAATGTTTGCGCCCCTAGTGGTCGAATACTCTAAGGGCATGTCCCCACGGCAGAGGACAAATACTTTTTATGCTTTTCGGGCGGCCCGCGGGCGGAAAAACCACCAGGCAGAAAACCCGTGCAGTGGGGACTGATGCACAGGTTTTCCATAGAGCCCCATTGTGCTAGTTTGCGGCCGGTTTTTCAGACGGTCTGCAAAACTGCAAACCACCTGAAAAACCGGGCACAAACCCGTGCCGTGGGATCGTGCCCTAGGGGAACTAAAAAAGCAAGTAAAAAAATGTAAAAAGAAAAAGACATTAAAAGTTCGAAACACCCCCTTTCCTAATTTTACAAAAAAAGAAAAACAATAGAAATAATGTAGCATAAATGTATTGATGTGTCTGTAAAAGGCCAATCTATTAATATATAATCTAATATATCCTGCATGGTGAACATCATAAACATTACCCAGTGACAATTTTTTTTTTCGATTTGCCTGCCCAATAATTTGAATTGATAATCTATTGAAACGGAATGTGATCAAGAACCCCCAAGTATCCTAAAATGGTACCAAAGAAACCACAAAAAACAAGCATTCATATAGGACCATAGTTGTAGAAATAAAAAGAAGTTAATGGTTTCAGAAAATGCCGCTGCAAAGCAAATTAAAGAGAAAAGTAATCAGAATTGTAATAACCACTAAAATAGAGATAAAGGATGACATGTTAACGCCAAATTTCATGCGCATATTATAAGTCTAGAATGCGCCTTATTTATGAACCCGCTTTACAGAGGGTCATAAATCAGGCGCATTCTAGCGCTTGGTATGACATTTCTTGCTCAGGTATACCACTTTGAAAGTGGTATACCTGTTCCAGCAGTAATGCGCCTAGAAATGCCATAACAAAGCTATGGCATTTCTACGGTTCTAGTGTGCCCCACCTCCCGAGAATGGCGTGCGGGAGATTTAAAAATTTATGAACGGGGCTGCGCCTAATATCGGGCTGAAAAGACGCCAGATATGTGCCGCAGCCCCGTTCATACATGTCGCCCATAATGTCATTTATACCACATCTCCAAAAACCTATCCATCTTGCTGAGGAGGGCGCAGCCAAAGACACCATGCACTAGCTGAGAGCCAGGGATTTGAATTTTCCACGGGAGTGGCGCCATTTGCTCTATTTGCCTATGGCACAAAAATGCCTTGTCCTAGCACTGCTGAGATTATACAGAATTCGAAAAAAAAATGGTGGTTTTAAAATTTGTAGCTGCAGATCTTGCTACAAATCCACAAGTAGTGGTATCAATATGCAGTAAAAAGTGACATGCTGTGAATATAAACATATGTACTGTAGATTAACTTGCAAATGTGAACATTTCCAGTATATATACAGTAGATGAGATTTTTTATCATTTTATTCACTTGCCTGACATTATAATCCACAGCAGATTACAGTACTATTCACGTGCAGAAGAGTTTACACTGTAGATTTTTTCTTTACAATATTTTAAAATCTGCAGCATGTCAATTTCTGTCATTTATTTCTCACAAATTATTTGCGATTTCCACAGTTTGATTTTAAGAGTGAGTTCCTGAGCGCGGCGCTATATGCAGGCTGTTGAAAGTACACGCTCCGTCCCGGCTCCCATTCACTTTCCCTGTCGGATTATCATAGCACTCAATGATTTTACCTTATTTCCGGGGCGCATTGCAGCACAATTACGTGCCAAAGTATGCCCCGCAAATACGTCGTAAGAACATTCCCTAATAGAGAAGTCAAAGTTTGCAATAAAATTATCAGCAAAATCCTAAACTGTAGAATTTAAAGTTTTTGCTTTTATTTTTTTGTTATTATTGACAGGGAAATCCACCTTAAATCTGTACCAAAATTTACTCAATTTAGTCAGATTGGTCTTGTGGATCTCCCTGCAGGTGCAGCAAATTCATCCCATGTGACTTCTTAGGAAATGTTCACATGATGAAGATGGACACCAAACTGAATGCGGATTCTGGACCAAATTCCACATCAAAATCCATGTGAAAAGCACATTTGCATTCCTGTTCATTTGAATAGGAAATTCTACGCCATATTTTTCAACACTTTGACATGGAATTTGCTGTAGTTTAAACCAACTCTCTCAGAATACATTCTGCAAAAGGATGGGGCCTATGCAAACCCTGCCCAAAATGGACGTTCTCAAAGGGCATTCCTAGGTAAGGTACAGGCATTTCTGATCTAGATGTTGGAGTAGCTGTTGCTTAAAAATCTCCCAGAATACTAATGAGATGATTGCCAAGTATGTATTAGACACAGATTAGCATAACTGTAATGGGGCTAATCTGCATTAAAAAGCATGAAGAAATCCAAGTCCATGTCTAAAATCCTCATGAAAAGGTACAAACTTTAGATACAAATTCCATTAGGAATTTTATTGTGTGGAAAAATCTGATGTGTTACCTTACCCTTACTCTTACCCTCGAGGTACATTTTAGTTTTATCAAGAATCTAGACAAGCAAATCCGGTTCACATCAGGATGCAGAAAAGCTGCAGTGTTATACATGCGCACATATAGAGTATCAGTTTTATGGTCACATTTGGTGCACCATGCTGGTTTACAGCCTTTTGGTGATGCCAATACTATTTAATTAGGCGGACTATAACCCTATGGCTGACGCCCTAAGAAGAAGTCACATATATTTACACAAATTGTGTATGTATATGTTTCATTTATTTCAGTGGAATAATCAAAATCTGCAGCAAAATCTCATGCCAAAATCAACAATCTTCATGCAGATTTTTATGCAGGTTTACCAGAGTAGATTTTATGATGTATGTGTATATACTCTTAACAGTCATTGTGTGTCAGTTCTTCACTATTTTAAAGATCTCTGATGATAAAAAAAAAAATTTAGTAACATCCAGAGGCTGTTACATCTAAAAGGCATACAGCAGCATCCATCACCCTACTGAAAAACATAAACTGCGTGATATATGCTTCTTTACTGTTACATAGGTATTATGGGTTAAAAAAAGACATATGTCCATCGAGTTCAACCAAGGCTGAGGAGAAGAGGTAGATGACGTTTGGAGTATAGGTAACTTTTAAAAAGTATTGATATTATTTTGTTGTAACTAAGATTTTCTTACATTTCTCACCTGTTTCTGCTATAACCAGCTTCCAAGGTGGCTATTCCACAGATTCACAGTTCTTATAGTAAAGAAGGTTTGTCGCCTCTGGAGGTTAAACCATTTTTTCTCCAGACGGAAGAAGTTTTCTTCATGTCTGTATTCCCCTTTTCAAACTAGCAGACTTCTACATTATTCTGCACAGCTATATAAGAATGCCCATGCATTCTGTCCCAGCATAAGCCGATAAGAGAATTTTTCACCATACCCGTTTCTCTTGAAAATAAGACAGTGTCTTATATTAATTTTTGCTCCTAAAGACGAGCTAAGACTTCTTATTAGGGGATGTTTTTTTTCTATGAACAATAATTCACATTTCTTGTTGAACAAAACATCAACATGTATTAATATACTGTAGTAATTTCATCACAAACATCCGCATAAGCAGCCAAACTCTGAATTTCGTAACTAAAAAATGCACTATGTCTTATTTTTGGGGGTGTCATATTTTCGGGGAAACAGGGTATGTCTTATGGAAACATTCAGCAAATACACTGGAAAGTTGTCCAGAAAATGCAATAAATGCTGATATGTTATTCCAAGTACAGCTGAACACACCGCTCGGCTGTACTTGGAAGTCTCATACAACAGATCAGACAATTGTGCTCAAGTGCGACTGGCCCTCCATTCTGTGCCAAGCATTTTGGGGGCTGTTCCCCCCCTTTAATATAAACAATTAGGGTGACATGTAAGAATCCTGGCGCTGATAGACCAGTTCTAAATTACTTCAAGGTAGTGTAGACTGTGCCAGAGTGTATGAACCTGTTCTTCTGCAGTTCATACATACAGGCGTATTGTATTGCCACTATGGCAACTCAGGCTCAGGCAGACAGCCTTTAACCTGGTCTAACTGTTCTGTGCCAAAGTTCGTTTGTCAAAGAATCATAAATGTGTCTACTTCTATGAATGTGGTGCAACGCCCCTAGAAAACACCCCAAATCTTTGGCGCATTAAAAAGTGACTTTGGTGCATTACAAAGGGACTTATCACACCAAAGTTTGGAGTGCACCTCGTCATACATTCTTTTTGGCTCAAAGTACACCCAAAAACTCGCGCAGCCCTGTTCATACATGTCGCCCTACATGTTTTCATTCATTGACAGCAAGCAGAGGTAAAATTTCACTGAAACATATGGAGCAGTATTACAAGGTTGCATAAAACTTGATTTTCATCATACACTATACACCATTGATACTTAAATGACAAATGTACAAGCATGTTTTAAGTTTTCTATGTTCTGTCTATGCATAATTTATGTTTTCTTTGGAAAATATTACACTTATAATTATTTCATGTTTAATCTGCTTAAAAAAAACATTTGACCCTATTCTAGTTTTCACACCCTTGAGAACTAAACAATAACATTTTAATGATAATTATTCCTTCAATAAAATAATAATATTAGTGAAGAGATTTGTAATCATGGGATTAAGATTACATATCACCATTTATAGCCTGCCCTAATCTGAGCATTTGATCTCCTTGTCAGTCACTATTGGCTCACAAGGACAATATTTCTCCCAAAGTAATTACTTTTGTCAATATGTATTAGAAATGTATGTAATTCTCTTGTAAATGATCCCACACCTGCATCCCACATACTGTCCTGAGATTTACTATTTTATTATAATCTTCACTGGGTAAAAACCTTCATTAAATAGGAACACAGGAGTAAAATCCAATCACAATGAGGAAGATTACTGAACACGGAGACATATTACAGCTTTGGCTGATAAATACACTAGGGGGGAAAAATTGGTGTTGGCAAAGATTGATGTAGGAACACATAATTCAAACACATAAATGCTCCTCATATCTCATTATTTCTTATCAACGCCAATGTATGATGGATTTATCTTTTCAAGTGCTGTGAATGTCACTTGTAGCAAATGCAGGTTCACGCTGAGATACTTAGAAGTCCAGCTAGAGGGATAAAGGTTTTCATCTTGAAATAATTACATCATTTTGTTGTGGTCACAGTGGTGACTAATGTGGGGGTTCATGCCAACTGCAAAGTATTTCTGGAGTGTCATTGCTTGTGAAAAAAACTTTCAAACTTTCATCTAAAGTTCAAAAATTCTTAAAAAATCTCATGCACACAACCATACTTTTAGAAAATGACATGCTATGACTAAAGGTAGCATTACTCGAAATGCGTCAGCTTGCTCTGACCACCATGTTCCTTTTTTAAATTAAATTGGATTAAAATATTGACTTATCATTTTGGTGCGGACCACAACTTCTTTGTTATCCTATACACCTACCTACAGTGGCTCTATATACTTATTAGGGCTTTATATACCTACACGGAACATATTGTGGCTTATTCTTTCTCGTCTTGATTACTGCAACTCCTTGCTTATCGGTCTCCCACTCTGCAAACTCTCCCCTCTCCAATCTGTCCTGAATGCAGCAGCTATGCTTGTCTTTCTTTCCAGCCATTACACTGATGCCTCTACCCTATGTCAATCACTGCAGTGGTTGCCCATTCGGTACAGGATACAATACAAATTCATCACACTCACCCATAAAGATCTCCACAGTTCTGCACCCCCTACATCTCCTCCCTCATCTCTGTCTACCACCCTGCCCACTCTCTCCGCTCAGCTGCGGACATCAGACTACAGACCTCAACCATCCAAACCTCACATGCCCGTCTTCAAGATTTTGCACGTGCTGCACCCGTTCTCTGGAACATCCTACCACGTACCATCAGGCACAATCCCAGCCTTCGCAGTTTTAAGAGTGTCCTTAAAATATATCTTCTTAGGCAGGCCTACCAAGACCCCTAATTGTTAACCCACACCTTCTATCACACACGCTTCTGTCACTCCCTACACTACTGCACTCACAGGCACTTATCTGTATATACCCAATTTTTATGTAAACTACCCCATATTTATGAAACAATGAAGGACCATTGCAACTTAGCACTTCTCCCCCTTTGTTTCCCCCAGGCAACCTCATAGATTGTAAACTCTTGCGAGCAGGGCCCTCACACCTTGTGTCTCATCTGTAAGTAGCCTTCACTGTGTAATGTCTGTCTTTTGTCTGTAATTATACCCTCTATATTGTAAAGTGTTGGCACTATATAAATAAAGATTATTATTATTATATAACTACAGAGGCTCTATATAGCTACAAGTAGCCTATATACCTACAGGGGCTTTACATACCTACATGGGGCATATGCCTACAGGGGCTCTATATAGCTACAGGGAGCCTATATACCTTCAGGGGCTCTATATACCTACATGTGGCATATATACTACATGGACACTATATACCCTACAGTGGGCATATATATCTACAGGGTTCTATATATCTACAGGGGCTCTATTTACCTACAGGGGGCATATATATCTACAGGTGATCTAAATAGCTACAGGGGACCATATATACCTACGGGGAGATTTATACCTAAAGGAACATATATACCTACAGGGGGCATATATAACGACAGGGGCTCTATGTATCTACAGGGGGCATATATATCTACAATAGCTCTATATACCTAAAGGGGGACATATATAGATACAGGGGCTCTATGTATCTACAGGGGGCATATATACAACAAGTGCTCTATACAACTACAAGGGGCATATATACCTAGAGGAGATATATATACCTACCTACAGTAGAACTACCTGTCTACATATAGTCTATAAACCTACCACAAGGGGTCTACTTACCTAGAAACATATACCTATATGTACTTGATACTTTGATTTTACAAGTTTTCCCATCGGCAAAGAATGGAGAGGTCTGTAATTTGCATCGTGGGTACACTTCAACTGTGAGAATCTAAAAAAATCTAGAAAATCATATCGTATGATTGTTAAATAATTAATTTGCATTTTATTGGATTAAATAAGTATTTGATACAATAGAAAAACAGAACTTAATAATTGATACAGAAATCTTTGTTTGCAATTATAGTGGTCAGAAGTTTCCTGTAGTTCTTGACTAAGTTTGCATACACTGCAGCACGGATTTTAGCCCACTCCTCCATACAGATCTTCTCCATATCTTTCAGGTTTCGGGGCTGTCGCTGGGCCACATTGAGTTTCACTTTCAATCATGCAAATCCGCCGTATATATTTAAACTGCACACGCTATATAGTAAGAGCCCGTTGGGAGCTCTAGGCAATGAAAAAAGTATTCCGAAAAGGAAAGTATTCCGAAACGTCGCGTCGCTGCTTGGCAGCACGTAGCTGCACTCCGACATCATCAGCCCTCAATGACTGAACTGCATTTTTACCCTCTGCCATGAGTGGATAGTTACAGCTAAGTACTGCCACGCTATCATCATATTTTTTCATTGCCTAAAGGTGTTCGTCTGTTGAATGTATTAACATATGCACCTACTATAAAATTTAAAGATAAAAAGTCTTTGCTAATACATTTGTAGCCCTAGTGTGTTTGTAACCACATTGAGTTTCAGCTACCTTCAAAGATTTTTGATTGGGTTCAGGTCTGGAGGCTGGCTAGGCCACTCCAGGATCTTGAAATGCTTCTTACGGAGCCACTCCTTAGTTGCCCTGGCCAAGTGTTTCAGAACATAGTTCTGCTGGAAGACCCAGCCACGACCCATCTTCAATGCTCTTACTGAGGACCAAAATCTCGCGATACATGGCCCCATCCATCCCTTCTTCTATACAGTGCAATCATCCTTTTCCCCTGACAGAAAAGCACCCCCAAAAGTATGATGTTTCCTCATCATATTCCAAGGCAAATCCAACATGAAAGCAACCACATCTGTTCTAAAATCTTAAAGGGACCAACTTCCCACTTGGTTGTTTTAACTTTATGTATTGGGGAATAAACACACTCTACCTCCCACCTTGAACTTCTGTGTCCTGTGAGGAACATCAACCTTACATTTGGCATAGAGAGAAGCAAAGCCTAAAGTCCTATGAACCTTACTCCATACTGATTTCAGTATTCTGACCCTCTGCCTGAGACATGTAGAGAACAAAGTTGTTTTGGGATAAAAACCATAATTCCAGAAACATTAGTAGAGGCATGACACAAGCCATCTTACTGGACCTATACCCTAGCCTAATCTCGTCCCAGACTTTTGAAAAAGTACACAGTATAATCAATGGATATGTGCATCCATAAGGGCAGAAAATTTCTTAACTGTCTCAGGAAACCATTTAGCTGGGTTGGTGCCCTTTTTAGTTAGATTAGTGATAGGTGCTACTATGGAGGAGAAAGATCTTATGAACTTCCTATAATAATTAGGAAACCCTAAAAATCTCAGCATAGCCTTAGCAAGTTCCATTGAAAGCCAATTGGAAAAAAAATAACATAACCCAAGGAGGATAAACTCTCTACATCAAATTCACATTTCTAATTCTTAGCAAAAAGGTGATATTCTCGCAATTGGGCAGTACCTCTTTAACATGGCCATCAAGGATAAGGGAAAAAATCAAAATTTCATCCAAATAAGTTACCAAAAAGCGACCCAAATACTCCCTAAAAGCAACATTTATAAAGTCCTGAAAGACAAATGGGGCATTAAGAAGCCCAAAAGGCATTACCAGACATTTATAATGCCCTGAGTGGGTATTAAAGGCCGTTCTACCAATCCTGACAAGATTATGACATCATTTTTGGAGAAAATTACCACTTTAAAAAATTGATCAAATAACTCAGAGATCAGGAGTAGTGGACATGTATTACGTATACTAATTTTATTTAGAGAATACCATTTTTATTTAGAGAATATCATAGATTCTCCTTGACAAGCTGCTCCCTAGCTCGGCCTTCTGGAGCAGACAAGGAGTAGGTTCTCCCTTTGGGGATCTTAGAGCTGGAAAGCAAATCCATAGGACAATCATATTTCCTATGAGGAGAAACCTTAGCCATCTTTTCACAGAAAACATCCAAAAAACCCTGATACTCAGCAGGCCGACCTTGAAGATCGGTAGCCACAACTAAGGCTGGGTTCACACGGCATATAGCAGTGTGGGCCGCTAAATACCTGCTATTGAAAGTACACGCTGGCCAGCGTGTATTTTCAACAGTGTTACAGGTCGGCCCTATTTACTTTTCCTTTCCCTGGCGTGTAAGTGCCCGAAAGAATGGACATGCAACCTCTTTTTATGGACCCATAATGTGCACCGGAAATATGCTGGAAAATCATAGCACTCGATGAGTGCTATAATCTTACTGTATTTGCAGGACGTACTACATAGTACACCCTGCAAATATGTCATGTGAACATACCCTACATGGGACATTTTAAATATTTATCTATCTATACATGACCAATTCTTAAAATGGAGCCACTGTGACTAGCTGCCTGAGTATCAACATAGCACAAGGTTTATGTGAGTGACTCCATTGTGAGTCTAGTTATCTACTAAAGATCAAGTTTATTTTGTCCTAACCTCAACTGAAGTATGAACACAATTTGGTTTTGTGCCTTAAATATTACTTCTTCTGAATCCCCTGATAAACCCACACATTTTGTGGGAAACACATTGGGAAAAAATCATTTTGAGGGTTGCTTTGGACCATTGGGGCATATTGTTTTTCTCCTCTTTAATTCCTATTTTGGATTAAGGTATATCTGAGGTAGTTGCATTTATCCATGATACCCCCTTGGGTCACCTATGATTTTTGAATTATTATTTTGGACCCTTATTTTGATGCATTTTATGTTGTTTTTATCTTGATTAATTAAAGTTATAATTTACAGACTTCTGGTACTGTGATTCTGCAGCATTGATTTCCATTATACAGTGGGGAAAAAAAGTATTTAGTCAGCCACCAATTGTGCAAGTTCTCCCACTTAAAAAAGGGGCCGTAATTGGGCATCATAGGTAAAACCCCAAATATGAGAGACAAAAAATAAAAAAACAAATCTAAAAAAATCACATTGTTGATTTGGAAATAATTTTATGCAAATTTTGGTGGGAAAAAAAGTAAATTTTGGGAAAAAACAAAGGTTATCTCAAAACTTTGTTATATTTCCTTTTTGGGTTTGGGAATGAAAAGAGGTTTAAAAAGTTTTTTGTAAGCCTTCACAAGGTTGGCACACCCCTGTGTGGTATGTTGGGGCCCCTTCCCCCATGCAGGGTCTCCTCTACAGCAGTGATGTTTTGGGGGGTTTTTGGGGCCCAAAACGGACCCTTTTAACTTCCCCCTAAAGGTTTTCTATTGGGGGTTTAGATCTGGGGACTGGGTAGGCCACTCCCCGGACCTTTTAAAAAGCTTTTACCAAAAACCACTCCCTTTTATTGCCCCGGCGGTTTGGCTTTGGGAAACATTGTCATGCTGAAAGAACCCCGCCCCTAAGCCCCTGCTCTAAATCTGCATGGAGGGGAAAGGGCCAAAAATACCCGCAACGGGGGGGGTGTGCCAAAAGTTTTGAAGACTTTAAAAAAAACGTTTGACCTCTGTCATTGCCAAAAAAGGGATATAAAAAAAAGATTGAGATAAAAACTTTTTTTTATTGAGAAATATTTATTTTCCCCATAATTTGCAAATAATTCTTAGCAAATCAGACAAGTTTTTTTTGGGGGTTTGTTTTCCCCTTTGTCTCTCTTAGTTGAGGCCCCTACCTATGTGTCAAACGGGCCTCTCTCTTTTTTAGGTGGGAGAACTTGTACAATTGGTGGCTGACTAAATACTTTTTTTTCCCCCACTGCATGTAATGGAATATGGTATGGAGGCTGTAGATTTTTTTTTCCATTCAAAGATTCCACGCTTTAACCCCTTAATACCCCCCCACTGTTTTTGCGTTGGCGGGTGCGGGTCTTTTCCTCTCATAAAAACTCTTGGGCCGCTGCAGACATCGGCGCTGGGGCTGCAAACTTGATGCTGCAGCGACGCAAAAGCTCGCTGTGAAGAACGAGCTCACCAGCTGAGTCAAAAAGCAGTGGGGGGTCATTAAGGACTTAAAGACTGTGATAATCAGAAAGGTGAAAAAGCATGATACCTTTGGCCATGGTTATAAGAATCCTGAATAACTAGAAAAGTGATTTATAAATAATCAGTAAGGGGGAAAAACTGATCCCCTTTAGTTGGACTTTTATTACTATCTAGGTACACTGTGTTATGGGATTTCTTAGAAATGCTGGATAGAAGTAAGCTCTCCCCTCCCTGAAGTAAGGCTAATGAGATACTTACTCGTGTCCACGGCTTTAAAGACTTAGTCATGTAACTGCATAAACAGGCGGGGAAAAATTTTTTCACAACACTCTTAAATAAAGATATATAAAGTATACTTCTCAACACACCTCATGCAATGGTACATCACTATTACATGGTAAAGTGCCTAAAATCTGAAGACCTTGGACTGCCATCTTGTGGTGGAACATAAAAATGGCTTTCATTCTGCTGACTAATACTATACCTTTCAGAATTACATGAATAAAGATGGATGGATGGATGGATGGATGGATGGATGGATGGATGGATGATGGATAGATACTGGGTTCCATGCAGTTAGGCCCATACATATGCACTGTTGAACCAGAGAAAGGCAAAGAAAATCCCATGAGACAAAAGCCAGTTTTCCTCACCTCCATCTTCAATTATGACGTAATAAAATGTAAGTCTCTGGATCAACAATTTATCTCCAATCTACTAAGTAAAACAGAAAGAGATTCAGGCCTATTCTGAATTTCCTGAAGCACAGCGTTCCTCAGTCTCAATGCTCTTACAGCAAAGAATTAAATTTTATGTTTGCGTAGAAATCTACTTTCCTCAAGACGTAGAGGATGCCCCCTTGTTATGGATACAGTCCTGGGTATAAATAGATCATAGGTGAGATCTCCGTATTGACCTGAGATATATGTATACATTGTTTTTAAGTCATCCCATAACTGTCTGTTTTTCCAAAGAAATATCCCTATCTTGATCAATTTTCTAGGTATTGTAGTCCATCCATTCTGTTTATTACTTTGGTTGTCTGCCTTTGAGCCAGCTCAAGCATGACTGTAGTTCTTGTGCACTGCTGATCAGCTGCACACAATATCATACATATGTATATATTATTGCATGAGTGCTTTTTTCATAAATTCAACACAATTTGCATAGGTTTTCGTGACTCATAAATGTATACTTTTTGCTGTGATGACAGTCTACCATGTTTAACATGTAGAACAGGATTATTACTATGCACATACTTCAATGCAATGTTACAATACACACGTGGACAAAATTGTTGGTACCCTTCCATTAGAGAAAGAAAAATGCACAACGGTCACTGAAATAACTTGAAACTGTCAAAAGTTATAATACATTTAAATTGACTGAAAATTAACTAATGAAAATCATACATTGCATTAGAATTGTGGTTCAACTGAAAAAAAACAAAACAAATGAAGCTGAACTGGACAAAAATGATGGTAGGCTTAGAAAACATTGAAAGTAATTTGACCATAGGGACATGTTAAACTAAGGTGAGTCCAGTAATTAGCATCCCAGGTATTTTCAAACCTGTGATCATTCAGTCTAACTATTTAAAGGGTAAAAAGTAGTCACTTTGCTGGTTGGTATCATGGTGTGTACTGCACTGAACATGGACCAAAGGAAGCTAAGGAGAGAGTTGTCTCATGAGATTAGAAAGAAAATAATTAATGACAAATATGTTATGGATAGAGGCTATAGGACCATCTCCAAACAGTTTGATGTTCCTGTTACTACTTTTGCAGGTATCATTCAGAAGTTTAAGGTTTTGACTGTAGCCAACCACCTTGGAATTGGCCACAAGAGGAAAATTGACGACAAATTGAAGTGACAGATCATACTAATGGTATTCAAATAGCCCAGAAAAACCTTCACAGAGATTAGAGGTGAACTCCAAGGTTAAGATACATCAATGTCAGATTGAACCATCCATCACTGTCTTTGCCAAAGTGGACTTAATGGAAGACTATTCAGGAAGAAACCATTGTTGAATGCAAATCATAAAAAATGCCATAATGCATATTGACAAGCCACAAAGCTTCTGGGAGAATTTCCTTTGCACAGATGTGACAAAACTGGAGCTTTTCAGCAAGTCACATCTATTCTATGTTCAAAGATGCAAGAATGAAGCTACAAAGAAAAGAATGTTGCACCTACTGTAAAATATGATGGAAGCTTGGTTATGTTCTGAGGCTGCTAGCTTCTGGCATAGTGTGTTCTGAATCTGTGCAGGGTACAATAAAATCTTTAAGGCTATCAAGGAATTCTTTAGTGAAATGTGCTGCTCAGTCACAGGTAATGGTTCCTCCAACAAGATAATGACCCAAATCACACAGCTAACATCAAAAAAGGCTAAAAGGAAAGCATTGGATTATTCTGAAGTGGCATTCTTTGAGTTCTATCCTAAATCCTGATCATCTGTGGAAGGAGCTGAAACATGCTGTCTGGAAAAGGCATCCTTCACACCTGAGACAGCTGGAGCAGTTTGCTCATGAGGAGAGGGTCAAAATATTGAGAGTTACAGAAAATGCTGGAATATACATGAAATAGCTATGTACGCAAATCAATAAACATAAGAAACCAAAAAGGTTAAATATTTGAACCTGGCATGAGTTGCACCATTGTGGCACAGAGAATTCCCATGTAACAATGCTGGTGGCCTCCAAACCAATAACAAAGGAAGTAAACCAGCAATAGCAAGAACAAACTATACAAAGCATGTATCAATCAAAAAACAAGAAAGACTCACCCTTAGATGACTCAGCAAATGGACAGCAAGCAGATGGCAACAGGTGCACAGTTGGTGGGGTTTCCACATGTAAGTTCAATACTGAAGCAAGTAAAAGTAATAGTAAAAGTGACAATTTACCTTAAATAACTATCCCTGAATCTCCCTCTAAACCTAGTCCTGCAGATGTCCATGCCACAAGAACTTTTATCACTGAAACAGACCCTAAAGCTATCCCTCAAAAATGTCCCTTAACTACAACTGACCCTAATACAGAAACTGATATACACAGGGACAACAAAATTCTAGCACTTGATCTAACAGAACTTAAACAAGAAACCACAGTGTGCTACAATTTGGCACAACTGGACTAAGACAATAACTAATAACGTGATATATCAGGACTAGACAAGAGACCTTGCAGTATATTGTACAACCAGACTGTCAGACTCAAATGAGCTTTATAGTGCAAATGTCGCTAGGATTTGCAAATGATCACATTTTCAAGCACCAAGCTCCAATCTATAGCACATGAAAGAGGCCTAAAAGATAGATCAAAAACAACATTTTTTTTAGCCACATGAAACTTCAACAATCGGATCAAGTGGTGTGCGATAATTGTGCGATGTCTTCTGTTCATCAATGTGCCACTTATCAGCACTCAGCATGCAGGAACCTACAAAACCTTAACCCTCGCACTCTCTCTGACTCTCTTGCACCTCTCTCTATCATATCCTCGTTTGATGACCCAGATGTTGTATGAAGCTGGAAGAAAACCTTCTCTTCCGCTGACTTCGCCTCATCCAAAAAATCATTCCGCACATTTATGTCTGGACTCACCTCAGTCAAACAGAATTACTTTGCCACTGTCATATCCTATCTCTGTCTTACAACCCAAGACAACTGTTCAACACCTTCAACTCTCTCCTCCATCGTCCAGCACTCCGTCCCCCATCTCTACATTTGGCAGATGATTTTGCCACTAACTTCCTAAATAAGATCAACCTTATCAGAGAAATCTTCATCCCAGAGGCACCACCACCTATGTCTATACCTGCACAGTCCCCCTCCAAAAGCCCCTATACCTGCATGGTCCCCACCACCCGCCTGTACACCTACACTTCGCCCTAACCTGCTTCTCTACTGTTATTCATGACAAGCTTTCCTCTCTGCTCTCCAAATCCAACCTCACTACCTGTAATCTTGACCCACTGCCATCCCACCTCATCCCAGACCTTAATGCTGTCATCATCTCAGGTCTCACACATGTTTTCAACCTATCGTTAACCTCTGGCATCTTTCCATCCTCCTTCAAAAATGCTACCATCACACTCATCCTAAAGAAACCTTCTCTCGATCCTTCTTCTCTGTCCAACTATCGCCCCATCTCACTTCTTTCATTTGCCTATGAACTACTTGAAGAGCACATCTATCTTCAACTGCCCTACTCCAACTCTTTTGTTCACCCGCTGCAATCTGATTTCCGATCCCACCAATGTACAGAAACTGTCCTAACTGAATGACCTAGTAGCTGCTAATGCTTCACGTCATTACTCTGTCCTTCTCCTCTTAGACTTGTCCTCTGTCTTTGACACTGTCGACCATTCCCTCCTGATACAAATCCTCTTATCCCTCGGGACTTATCCTTCTCCTGGATCTCCTCATACCTCACTGATCAGACATTCAGCGTCTCTCACACTTGCACCACCTCTTCCTCTCACCCTCTCTCTGTTGCTGTCACCCAGGGTTCA
The DNA here is from genome assembly GCA_025379985.1 of Phyllomedusa bahiana. Taxonomy (NCBI): domain Eukaryota; kingdom Metazoa; phylum Chordata; class Amphibia; order Anura; family Hylidae; genus Phyllomedusa; species Phyllomedusa bahiana. The sequence goes on from JAODAL010006922.1 coordinate 26,921, forward strand.
GTCCCAGACCCACTTCTTCTTTTTTTTTTTTAAACTGTGTATTTATTGATTTTCAATCAAAGAATAAAAGACAAATATATAACATAAGGTCCACATACCGCTGTTTCCAGATAAACGTCTCTGTGTCACGGTTATATGTATAGAATTACAGAGAAAATGGGTATGCAAACAAGCCAAGTAGTCACAATTCTGCCGTAGAGAGTGATACAAATCGCAGCTGTTAGACCAACAAGTACTTTCAACATCTTTGGTAAGTGATCAATGTATAGTGAATAAAACAATCATCAAAAAAAAAAAACATTAAAACACATGAACAGACAAGTACAGATTACAAAAGGGGGTTCAGACACCAGGCCCACTTCTATTCTCTATCTACACTTTTGACCTGGCTCAGCTCATAGCTTTCAGTACCACCTGTATGCTGCCGACACCTAACTCTACCTCTCTGGTCCAGTCATTAACTGTCTGCTCTCCCGTATCCCAGACTGTTTATCATCCATATCCTTGTTCTTCTCCTCTCACCTGCTAAAACCAAAGATGGAGAAAACTGAATTTATCATCTTTCCACCATCCCATTCTATCCCCCCACCTAATCTCTCTATCACAGTCAACAGCTCTGCACTCTCACCGGTCCCACAAGTCCGCTGCCTTGGATAGCCTTGGACTCCTCTCTGTCTTCAAACCACACATCCATCGCTTACCTCTGCCTGCCGCCTCCACCTGAAAATTATTTCAGGAATCTGCTCATTCCTTAACTTTGATACTACAAAAATGCTGGTTCATGCCCTTGTCATCTCCCATCTAGAGTACTGCAGCATCCTTCTCTGTGGCCTCCCGTCTAGCATCCTTGCTCCCCAACAAATAATCCTCAACTCTGCTGTCCATTTTATCTACCTCTCTCCTTGCAACTCCTCTGCCTTTTCCCTCTGCCTGTCCCTTTACTGGCTTCCCATTCCCCAGTGAGTCCAGTTCAAATTACTAACCATGACTTACAAGGCTCTCCATAACCTTTCCCCTCCATACATCTCTGCCTTAATATCCAGATACCTCGCCTTACGCAATCTCCGCTCCTCCCAAGACCCAAGAACTTCTTCTCTGCTCAAATGTCAGCTCCTCACATAATTGTCTCCAAGACTCTTCTTGTGCTTCGCCCATACTCTGGAACTCATTATCCCAACACATCAGGCTGTCCTCCACTATCACTAGTTTTAGTTTCAAAAGCAACCTGAAAACCCATCTCTTTAGGATTGCCTATAACCTACAATAACCCCGCTGTCCCTAAACCCCCCCAAAACATGTTTGCCCCCCACATTTCCTCTGTTTTCACCTTCCTTTTAGATTATAAGCCCCCTTTACCAGTTGGTAATCAATTATTATTGCTACTGTACTCTGTCGGACACATATTATGTATGTAACCCCCCTCGAATGTACAGCACCCTGGAATCAATGGCGTTTCAAAATAAATAATATTAATAATAACTTGGTACAAAAGGAGAGGGACAGAATCCTTGAACTGAGAGACCTTGGTTTATTTCTCTGGCAGATTACTACGTGCCTAGATTAAGATGTCAACACTGTACAAGTTGCATGTCCTGGTGGTTAAGAAATCAACAATCAACTGGAATGACAGCAAGAGGTACACAAAAGAATGGTGCATACAGATCCATTTTGGATGGCACATTAAATTGAATGTTAGATGCCAAGCCTATGGCAGGAAACAGTGTCAAAAACTATCAGAAGGCATTTGCATGACACTGGGCTATGAGCCAGAATCTAGCTACAGGTTTTCTATTTACTTCAAGCCATGGCTCTCAATGAGCTGGACTACTTTAGTATTCATTTTAGGTACACTAGTGACTTAATGTTGATTTGGTTGTGGAACCACTCGTATGGCCATTTCTCCAAAGTGGCCCAAGAGATGTTTTTTCAACAAGAAATGGAGGGTCCATAATGCTTGTGCTACCGTGAGCAGCCCGTGTGGCCTAAACAACCTACCATGGCCTGTAGCAGCTCCAGACCTGACTCCCATCGAGTACACCTGAGTCATAATTGGCTGGCAATTGCAAACAGAGCTGCCAGCAGTCAATCTTGATTTGTGTGCCCAAGTGCATATAGCATGGCATAACATTCATCAGGCAGCCATTAATAACCTTTCATAGCACACCAAGACATGCGTGTATTTCTGTGCATGGTGTTCAGTTCTAAATAAATCAAGATGTGTGTTACCTTCTGCATATTCTTAACATGTCTGTTGATTCTGTGATTTCCATAATTCCAAGACTTCTTGGAGTTCCATTTTTCATGGTTGAGAAGTTTATGTTTTATGAAGCCAGAATGTCCAGCTATTAAACATTGCTTTGTGTCATTTCCATGATGTTTGTATTTTTAAAAAGCAGGGTGAGCTATCTCTAAGTATGGGGATTCCAGATTTTTTGTGGGGATTGTACAAGCATTTTTTTTGTTAGTCCTGTAGTATAAGCACAGGATTTATTTGTTCATGCATGCCATATGCAGTTCTACTGCTTTAACAATAAAACTGTTAGCTGCCCCAAGGGAGAAACCAATTGAGTCTTCTGTGCCCTGCAGTATTCTCATACTTGGATGATTTAATTTCCAGAATGGTTATTAATATGACAGAGGCTATAATGGGACTAACCTCTTCTAGGGCGATTATTAACAAGATTTTCATTTACTATTGTTTGTTTCCTCAACTACACAGTATTACATTCATAGCAAAGCATAGGACAGTCAGAATAGAATTGTCAGGCAGATTTCTTTTAAGACACATCAGAGCCAGAGCAGTGCTGTTAGTGAAGTGATTTATTATTTTATGTACTGTATATATTTGTGTGTAGTATCCTTTATATTTCACTTACATTTCATATAACAATTAAATAGTAAGTTACTGGTGCCCAATAAAAAATGTACTCACCTTCCTCCTCCCCTCCATTCCAGCACTGACTCGCCCCAATTTTCAGTCTGCTCTCTTCTTCTGAACAGGGGCGTCAGCACGGCAGCTGCTGATTGGCTGCTGCGGTCATGTGACACTCACCATTTGTAGCTGTTCACTTTCAAACGGTGATGTCATGAAATGTCATGTGGTCGCTGCAACCAATTGGTGACTGCAGTACTGATGTCCCATTTGGAAGAAGAATTATGGTAAGTTAACAGAAAACCAGGGAGAGCCAGCCTTGGACTAGAGGTGAGAAAGAGCGTGAGGATAGGGTTTTTTTTATTTTAGTGCATACCAGCTTACTATTCCATTTTATATGAAACGGACAATCCCTTTAATATCCCCCTGTAGTTACAGCTGTCTTGTTTCTGTTTGTAACACTGGCATCAGTATATATAGACTATTTATTTCTTCAAGCAGTTTCTTCCAAGGCAGGGTCTGAGGGCATGGCGCATGGCACAGGGAGTCCCTCTTTAGTGTCTTCTGAATCCTAATGTCATGCACCACTATTACCCAATCTGTCAATTCTGCCGAGGCTGCCCTGTGGAAAAATAAACTACAAAAATATTTCTCGTCCAAGGATCGCAATGTCATACTATCAGAAGCTTTAGTAATCCTAAAGAGGTATTCCCCATCCAAGACCTTTATAGAAATTCAGTTGTAAATAACCAAAATCCTGAGAGGTCTTGGTTCCACTTTACTGACTGTCAGAGATCAAAAGGGAGGGTCCCCTTCTCAGTACTCCAAAAAGAGGCATCTATTTTCATTGTGGTTTTTGGGGGGGTTAGAGAAGTGGCTGTTTCATAACTATAACTGGAGAGAACAACACACATGTAAAGCCTCCTGTCCAACTTGTCTCATCCTCCTTGGAGTCTCAAACCTATTAGACATCTTTATAGCACAGTATCTCACAAAAATGAGCACACCCCTCACATTTTTGTAAATATTGTATTATATCTTTTCATGGGACAAAACTGAAGATATGACACTTTGATACAATGTAAAGTAGTCAGTGTACAGCTTGTATATCAGTGTAAATGTGGTGTGCCCTCAAAATCACTCAACACACAGACATAAATGTCCAAAACCACTGGCAACAAAAGTGAGCACACCCCTAAGTGAAAATGGACAAACTGTGCCCAAAGTGTCAATATTTTATGTGGCCACCATTATTTTCCAGCATTGCTTTAACTCTCTTGGGCATGGAGTTCACTCGAGCTTCACAGGTTGCAGCCACTGGAATCCTCTTCCGCTCCTCCATGACGACATCACGGAGCTGGTAGATGTTAGAGACCCTGCACTCCTCCACCTTCCTTTTGAGGATGCCCCACAGATGCTCAATAGGGTTAAGTCTGGAGACATGCTTGGTCAGTCCAGCACCTTTATCCTAATTTTCTTTAGCAACACAGTGGTGGTCTTGGAGCTGTGTTTGAGATTATTATCATGTTAGAATACTGCCCTGCAGTCCAGTTTCCGAAGGGAGGGGATCATGCTCTGCTTCAGTAGGTCACAGCACATGTTGGCATTCATGGTTCCTTCAATTAACTGTCGCTCCCAACAGCCGGCAGCACTCATACAGCCCCACACCATGACACTCCCCCCACCATGCCGTACATCTCACCTGATCTCCGGCACACACTTGACACCACCTGAACCAAAAAAATGATCTTAGTCCCATCAGTGCACAGGACATGGTTCCAGTAATCCATGTGCTTAGTCTTCAGCAACTGTTTGTAGGTCTTCTTGTGCACCGTCTTTAGAAGAGTTTTCCTTCTGGGACGACAGCCATGCAGCCAATGTGATGCAGTGTGCCGTGTATGGTTTAAGCACTGACAGGCTGAACTTCACCTGTTAAATTTCTGCAGCAATCCTGGCAGCACTCATACATCTATTTTGAAAAACTAGATGAGGCATTGTTCTGAATATAACCTATCTTGTTAAACTGCTGTATGGTCTTGACCACCGTGCTGCAGCTCAGTTTCAGGGTGTTGGCAATCTTCTTACAGCCTAGGCCACCTTTATGTAGAGCAACAATTCTTTTTTCATATCCTCAAACAGTTGAGGAGGTGTAATGTTGAACTTCCAGTGACCAGTATGAGAGTTTTACACACCTTTAAATTTAACACATCTGCTCCCCATTTACACCTGAGACCTTGTAACACTAACAGGTCACATTGGTGACAAGTCACAGAGTAGAAAAGTATACAAAAATAGGTACCACTCTTTAATAAATAAAAGAAAAAAACACTACAACAATCTAGAAATTTGGACACAGACAAACAATTTCAACCTATCCAATTATCCACTCACCCCAACAGAGGAAAAAATTTTAAGAAAAGGTTTAGGCTTCAGCACAGACGACCAACTTGATGACTTCACCGTCTTCCAGGATATCCAGAAGTTTATTCACAAATTGAACCTAAAAAAATGTTTTAATAATAAAAAACACAGCAAAGAATACCAGAACCCGACCCCTCACAAGCGGAACCAAACAAAGGGCGTTTAGGCACCATCACAAAAGCTAGATCCAAATTTTATCCTATGGCCTCTCAAGGCAATTTTATTCCTGTATTTTCCTGTATTCTTGTCATCAATGACCTGAGAAAAATAAAAAAAAATCCAAAAAAGGCTACCCCCAAAATCTAATATGAATAAAAAAAGAAACGAGGGCACTCACCACCTTATCCAAAATTAAGGACATTGTTATTAGAAACGCTGACAAAGAGGGTGCAGTTATAGTTAAAGACTATGAGGATTATAATAAAGAGGCACTCAGAATCCTTAAAGATGAATTCTATTATAAGTAAGCAAAACCTGAAGCGCATGAAGAATTAAAAAGAACTTATATCGAGTATATCAATATACTAGTTTAGACAACGGCAATACGAAAGAAGAAAAAAGTTTTTTAACAGTTGAAGATTATTCCGTTCCCTTCTTCTACCACCTTCCTAAGATTCACAAGGACCAATCTAATCCACCAGGACGACCCATCATTTCAGGGATCCATTCTATCTTATCCAATCTATCCCACTTCATTGACACCTAACTTCAACCACTAGTGGAAAGATTACCCAGTTTTTTAAAGGATTTGGACGCCATCTTAAGAGATCTCATAGGTAACATATGGGATGAAAGATAAATTTTAGTCACCCTCGACGTAACTGCATTGTATTCAAACATCAGACACGAACTAGGTCTTGTAGAAGTACGCAATTTTCTAGATTCCGAACCGATTTTTACCCCTGCCTTCAAAGAATTTTCAATTAAAGGTCTTGAACTAATTTTAAAAAACAATTTTTTAAATATCAAGACACCCACTATCACCAACAAGTAGGCATGGCGATGCGGACGAGGGTAGCCCCATAGCTAGCCAATTTATTCATGGGAGCCTTTGAGGACAACTACATAAGTGGCACAGAAAACCCTTTCCTTACACACATTAAATACTATAAAAGGTTTATTGACGACCTGGTCTTCATTTGGGATGGGTCACTCACCATCCTTAATACTTTTGTTACTTTTCTTAATAACAACCCTTGGGGAACTAACTTTACCGCTACCTCCAGCCAAAGTGAAATTGTTTTTTGGATCTCCATTTATATATCAAGGAAGGAAAAATTGCATCCAAAACCCACTTCAAAAAAACCGACTCAAATAAGTACCTGTCATTTCAATCTAACCACCAGAAGAAGTGGATTAAGAACATCCCCTATGGGCAATTTTGAAGACTCAAGAAAAACCGCACAGATGAACAGGAATTTCATATACAAGCGAACACTTTAACTGAAAAATTCCTGCAAAAGAAGTACCCTATAGACTTATTAGAGGGGGCACGAAACAAAGCAACAGTGCACAGCCAAGAAGACTATCTCAAGCAAGGCGCTAAACCCAAAACAGGGAACAACTTTAACCTATGCTTTGTTACCACCTCCAACTCCCAACACAAAGAAGTGCAGAAAATCTTTGATAAACATTGGAACCTTTTATTAAGAGACCCAGGATTAAAAGGAGTTTTACCTGACCACACAAAATTCGTGTATAGGAAAGCTAAAACTTTAAAAAATGTCCTTGCACCATCCAGACTCAAACAACACAATAATACACCTCACTTTGAAAAAGATTCTAAACCCAAGGACTCATTCACATGCAAACATACAAATTGTAAATGCTGCCAACAAATAGTTACCAGCGACCACTTCAAGTCCACCTCCACGGGGGAAATCTTTAAAATAAAAGACCACCTGACTTGTGCTAGTTCATTTGTGATCTACTTAATCACTTGCAGTTGTAATATAAAATACATAGGGAGAACTACTACCAAGGTTTCAAGAAGACTTATTAATCATAGCTTCAATGTCCGTCATGGTAAACTGGTATATAGTCTTCCTAGACACCTCCTCGAAACCCACAATACCAGGGATCCAAACTTCACAATACAACCTATAGAACAAATCTATTCTCATTCACCTGAAAGAGCTAAAAAAAAATTGAGCCAACGGGAGGTATACTGGATGTACCGATTGAACACTCTGAAACCTTACGGTCTCAATGAAGTTCAAGAGACCATTATTTAATTGTTTATACATAATTAAAAATACATCAATTTATATCATATGATATTTCACAATGGGTTCCACAGGGATTATTTCACGTATTCCTATTTATTTATTTATATTATTTTTTTACATTAACTGTCAATCACAGGTTTTTAAAAAATTTTTTATATATATCGTTCTGTTTTAATATAATATTTACTAATAAAATATAGTTTTTCTTTTAACATGACACATATAAACATAAAAAATTATATCATGTTGTTATATAAAAGGTTATACATTATTTGATATCAAAATATTCACGCTAACTGTACATTTATCAACATTGTGTTTCTATGTAAAAAATTTTATGAATGAGTGGGTAACGTTTACAATCAAGCCTCGTTTTGAAAATCAATGTATTTAAACCTTGTTCCTTCCTGTAATCACATATGCATCTGATGAAGCGGGACACCTTGCCGCGAAACGCGTTATGCGTTGCGAATAAAACCCTTTTATTTCCTATTTTAAACAAGCCTTAATGCTTCTTCCACTAGCGCTCTAACAGGCCGTTCCAACAATTGGCTAAGATTAATTTCTTCTAGCTTTCCTCCACAACAATTATCCTCGGCACCCTCGTGACACCATTGGCGGGAACGGACCGGAGCTGCTATTATCTTCAATCACTGGCAATCTGCTGGGCACTTAATCGAGCTGTACCGCCAAAATCGTACAGCCGAAAAAAGTTCGCACCCTACCTATTGTTAATTACAGTGTTTCTTTGGCAAAGGACCCCAGTTGTGCTTTTTTTGTAGTATCTCACCACCGAGTTGGAGGCTGTATCGGAAGGTACCCACCAGCCCGGAGGAGATCATTTATCCCCAACAAGTCACATGACACCATAGAATGAAAATGGCAAACTGGGCACAGTCTGTTCATTTTCACTTAGGGGTGTATTCACTTTTATTGCCAGTGGTTTAGACATAGATGGCTGTGTGCGAAGTTACTTTGAGGGCACACCAAACTGTTTTGTCTATATTGCTCATTTAGGTTGCTTAAAGTGCTGGTCCCATTTCGGAAAATCCTCTTTGCCTGCCGCTCGTTGCTAAGTGCGATCCAACCCTGCATATGAGAGAAGAGGGCGGCACTAGCTCCGTCCTCCTCATTCACTTCAATGGGAGTTCTGACTATAGTCGAGAGCGCACAGCATATCAGGGCCAGCATTATAATGCCTGCCATAACAGTGCAGTGCCCACCATCACAGTGCCATCAGAGGAATGTAGCTGTCAAAATATGAATATTACTTTTTGAGGTCTGAGGACCGAGACAAAGCATGTTTGTGTACTGATGGTGGGAGGGCACTGGGGACCACATAGAGGGACACAGTTTGTCACCCCTGGGATAGATTATTGGGAAAGCAAAAGGAACAATTGACCTGATATAAGTAACAGCTCTTTATTCCCTTTGCCTGAAACGTAATGCCCATTTGATTGCCTTTCAAACCAAAATAAATTCAATGGTTAAGCAATGGAAAAAAGCTAAGAAGCATAAAATAATAAACATTTCTGTTATCATTTTCTATGCAAACATGGGTTAATCTGCAACTTTCTAATAGGCAATTAGAAAAAAAAACATGAAGTTGGGACTATTAGAAGTAATACCTCATTCTACTTAGGTCAGGTTCACATCTGTTGGAGGTTTCTTTCAGAACCTCCTTTGCAGAGGTGGAATCGGACCCATTTTACAGCACGCACCAATGGCCAACAACCCGTCACGTTTTCTGCCACAGCGTCCATCATTCCTCATCCCTGTGATCCCGGCCACTACCAACATCATCATGACGCTGCTTTCCTGGCCACCAGTGAAATCACTTCTCAGTGGACAGGTAACATAGTGACATCAGAGGAAGCCCGTGGAGGCTGCTCCCAAAGCTGTAAGTGAACAGGGCGGATTTGTTAATTACATTATATTAGAAAAACTAATATTTCTATGTAAGAGACATTTGCTATAGTGGGAATAACCCTCTAAGAACGACTCATCTTGTGTAACAATATTCAGCCATCACTATCTAAACTGACGACAGACCAAACATGGCAGCCAGTAGACAGACTTACAGGGTAAGTGTCTATGCTACTGCTACAGCTAAATAAGTATTAGGAAATTGTCCTACTGAACTTTTTTTTTTCTTTTTTTTTCAAAAGTTCTTTAAATATTTAGATAAGACTGGGTTCATATGCTGTGGTTCTGTTGCATTTCTGCTGTCTTTCTCGACTGCATCAAAAAACATAAAAAATACATGGATTTTTTTAATGCAGGTGGTTTTGTGATTGACTGATATGAAACACAGGTGAAATTTGGATCAACTATAACAAGCAGGCGGTTTTTAATTGCCTGAATTTTTTTTTTTTTTTTTGCTGTGTTTTTCAAATGCAACATGTGAATCCATCTATACCTACAATATTTTCTATATTCTAGTCATGTTTCTCTGTGCAATCTCTAATTATTTTAGTTGATTAATTCCCATGTTGCTGCTTTCACTTTATAAGTCACTTTATAAGGAATATTGCGTGCATCACTTTGTTACAGATGTTAGTAATAAGAGGCTAATTACTTAACTCTAGGTACAAAAAAAAGTATTTATACTATTACAATACATAACATTAACAAAAGTGTTTCACAGCGCCATCTTGTGTCAGTTATCTATTAGTGCAAACAAGGATAGCCAACTGAAAATTAAAATTGCTGAAAGAAATATTATTAAAATTGACTTCAACATTTGTTTGTGGTTCCAACCATAGACTAAATGAACTACTGTTCCCCATCATGACTTTTTAGAAGAAATTATTTAAAGTTACTGTGTTCTGTGCTGCTATGGTTGTTTCTAGAGTCACTATTGTATTCTGGAGGCAGGCAGTAAAAGAATATGGCAACGCCTGATGTTATTCTAAGAAGAAGGGGTTGTTTGTTGCTAATGTCAATTATCCACTGTTATTAGCCGGTGTCGTCTTATGTCCATACTTCAAAGGGTGATGATCAGTTCGGAGTGCAGCCGCACACTCAAGAGGCTTTCAACATACTTATAAACAACTGCTTATGTGGATACTTATGTTAAGTAAAAAGGTTAGGTGGATGTCCTGAACTGCTGGTGAAAAAATCCCAAATACCGATAAAGCATAAGGCTATGTCTACACAACAAATGTAAAATACCGTCAGATTCTGATATAGAATCCGACCAATATTTTACAATCGGCTTTCATTTTTTAGCCCTTTTTTTTTTAGTTTAGCTTGTGCTCAGATTTCAGCTGGCTCAATAACATTGAACTTTACTATAAAGCACTGTTTTCAAGTGAAATACGACAGATTAAAGAACAAGTTCTAAGTTTTTTTAATGGATTTTAGATTTGAAATCCGACCTCAGAAAACCCGAGCTCTGTAGCCTACAGCTCGGATTTTCTGCTGAGGTCTATGGGCACTGATTTACAGTCAGATTTTAGAGGATTCTAAATATTGAATACGCTTAAAAATCCAACAGTAAATCACTGTCATGTAGATGTAGTCTAAGGGGTCCCAGAGCAGAGAGCAGAAAAAGCTGATGTAATTCGTCTGGACTTAGGGGGTCAGATAAGTGTTGTATAATTGGTAAAACAAAATGAATAGCTAAGCACAATATACAGTAGTCCCTCGACATACAATATTAATTGGTTCATTGACTGTTGTATGCTGAAACCATAACTCTATCGAAAACTAGTAATTGGTTCAAAGGCCTCAACATGTCACCAATGAAATGCAAAAAGAAGATTTAAGAAAGTTACACATGATACCAAATACAGATAAAGCAAGTCCTTACATACAACAGTAAGAAGGAAATGCTGGAACTGGAAATCACTTTCTATTTTAAGGAAAGAAGCTTTCTTTACTAGAACAAAAATGGGGCCCTCACCTGTTGCCCAAAGGAGCTGCTCATCCCAACATATGTAAAGAACAGTACAGGACATGTAGTACCGCACTGTACTAATATAGATGGTCTGCAAGTAAAATATTCATAATTGGTTGGAGCAGTGTCTGGGACATTGTATCTTGAAACCACACTCAACATACAATATCACAGAAATGACTTTTGTATGTTAACAATATTGTTTACTGAGGCCATTGTAACTTGAAGGAGCTCTGTATTAATAAAAAGTGAGCCTCTATGTTCTACCACATTGCACACCTTGATTTTACCACCTGTATGCCTTATATGTGAAACTTACCAAAGTCATTATATGGTACATAGCGCAGGTCCCAGCAGACTCGCCCATTCCTCAGTATGTTGACCCCTATCTTGGCTGCCCACTTGATCACTATACACAAAATGTTGTTGCCATCCATCTCACTTCATAGTATGGACATCTACAGAGAGCAGTTAGACACCAAGAAAGACATCTGTGACAACCTCTTTATCTTAGAATCACTCTAGTAGCCCCCACATCTCTTATAAACTCCTCTCACTGCCCTCTCCGGGAAAATGGCAGTGGCTGCACCAGCTCATATAGCAGCATTATCACTCAGCTGAGTGGTTTCCTTCCATCTGATGAGCACAACTCTCTTCTGGTCCTTTACATCCCCTATTTTTTAACAAAACACCATAAAAGAGTCTCTATGACTCTCTTTCCAGATTGCCTCCCGGCAGGCCCCCGTACCCAGAGTCCAATTGTACCCACCTACATAAAATAAAGATCTCAAGGCACAATTTTTTCTGGAATAATTTTTAGATACAGTTTTTTGTTTTTTTACAGGCTCTAATGATGCATTATAATAAATCCCATCCAGGGTTTTGCTTTAAAATGTATTATTTTGTGGGCCTCTACCATATCTCGGTTTATAATGGAGGACTATATAGAAGAAGTGCAGAGTAACTAAGGGTATAAGAAATTATATCCTTTTTTATGATCTCTTTGATTCCACTCTGCACCTTTTCTGGCTTCTACTCTTCTTCCTGGTTTAGGGAATTTCACTGGGAAATATTAATCTAATACAGTGCAGAATACATGCTTGAGCTATCCCCTTACTGGGCCTAATAATAGGATCTTGGGACTCCAGGAATGCTCTCCTCTGCACAGTAACATTATACAATGTCTTGTACTGCATACTAGGTGAGTGGCCAGCTTCTTGTAGCACACCCTAGATTTCTGCATGGCACTGTATGTATTTAGCACTTGCTCTGGAAGGTCAACCCCTACCATGTACTCACTGTACTTCTTGTCACATACAGTACTGTCTTGCTGGTGTCTGTACTGGTTCAGTTCTGATGATGCGATAACTATTTCCACCATTTGCTTATAACTCTGGTGTTTTTTACTCTCATAGTGTGCCAGTGTTATGTGCATACTAGGGGCATAACTAAAGACTTGGTGCAAAACTTCAGCTTGGGCCTCCTACTCCAGGACAATGGTTGTGGACTAATACTTTTTTATAACAGGTTCACTACTTGTTGTGACAGATGTCTGCAGTGTAGCGTGCTGCAGAAAATTATTTCTACTTAAAGAGATTGTCCAATAGAAGAAAATTTATTTTAAATGGGGCCAGGGCTGGAAAAAAAGAAAGTTATACAATCAAAGCATCTTTCCCCTCCTGCTGCTCCCCTCCCTCTCCAGAAAAATAATTATTTGTGGGTTGAACAGATAAAAAAAATCCAATTGTGCCTTTGTTTTTTGGCGTCTAGTTTTTTGTTGGAGTTTACACCAAAAACTTTCATTGACATGTCATCTCTATTCTCCGGGTCGGTAAGTATACATGGGCCAAAAATTACTGCCACACATTACCGTGTGTCACCACTGTGTAGTAACTAATAGCAGCATAATGTTCTGATCAAACCAGTATACGAAGACCAAAATAATCAAATGACAATATACAAAGACCAAATAATACCGCCCCATATCACTACCATATAGTGACTAACACTGCCAAAATGTTACTGACCAAACAAGTATAGAAATACCAATATTACCAAATAACAACAATATACAAAGACCAATTAATACCACAACAAATCACAATCATAAAGTGACTAATACCACTATACTGTTACTCATCAAATCAATATACCAAGACCAATATTACCAGTAACAACAATATACATGAACCAAATAATACTGCTACATCATCACCACAATAAAGTGACTGAAAAATACCATCACACTGTTAGTGAATATAAACGATTACACTAAAACAAATATTTCCACCGTATATTGAGCATATAAGTGTACACAAGCGCTCTTCACACATTTAAGTGATTACACTAAGACCAATATTACATACAGTGACCATACAGTGGTAGATGCCAGGGCTGTGGAGTCGGAGTCGGTGCCTATTTTGCAGGAGTCGGAGTCGTAATAATATGGACCGACTCCGACTCCCAAAAGATATAATAAGTTGGTCCAGTTAGTTCGATGCAGTGCAAAGAGTAAGAGGATGTTGGTCCGGCCAGTGCTACTGCTCCCATATTTTCAGCCTCATCACATGAGGAGTGTAATTGATGACATGGAACAGGCAAAGCGCTGCCCCAGGGGAAAAGATTCCGCTCCCAGGGCAAACAGGTTTCAGCAAAATTTTTCACCTGCTTTCAAAGAAGTAGAAGAGTTCAACCATTCTTCAAAACTGACTGTGGCTGAGGCAATTCCTTTAGACCCTGACCGTGGGAGAGATGTTGCCCGTGTGGTCACCGCTTTGCCCCCAACCCAAGTTAGTGTAGAGAGGCCGGTCTCTAGCCTGGAAATAATGTATGAAGGATCTGATGGAGGCAATACTATTTCTCAGAACAAATTCAGAGACTCCACAAATGTTCCTGCAGTGTTTTGCATATTTACAATTTTTTTGTGTTCTAAAGTCATATCCAGTAAATATATTTTACACTGACAAGCAAAAGGGTAATAATGTTTTGAACTTGTGAGACTTTCAGGCTCTATATCTCTCAATCCACTACAGCTTTGTACATGAGACTGCTGTAATTTTATATACAGTCATCTTACCCATCTTATACAATTTGACTTGCAAGTATTTAGCATCTGCTAGGCTCTGCAGATTCTTTCCTATAACTGCATTGTTACTGTTTTTCTCCTAAAAATCAAAGTGTTAATTTTTATTATTTTGTTAGTCTTTGGGAAATCCACCTTTGGTTTTCAATACTGCCTGAATCCTTCTGGGCTCTGAATCAGATTCAAGCATATTGTGACCAAAATCTTCTACACATTCCCAATGTTGGTGCAGACTGGACTTGGATAAAAATACAGCTTTTTCTTCAACTCTACCCACAAGTGTTCAAAAGATCAAAACATTGTTACCCTTTTGCTTTTCAGTGTCTTTTCTACCTAAATAGCTTGATTATTGGATCAAAAGGTGATAAACAGCCTGATGTTACCATTTTACTACATTAGTTATCACTTAAACATGCGCCATGTATGAGGGAGTCAGGAGTCAGGAGTCGGAGTCAGGGCTTTGACTTGCCGACTCCACAGCCCTGGTAGATACCAATGTATACAGTCGTTCAGCACACATTTAAGTGATTACACTGCAGCTACACCCAGGGACTCGCAGGGGACCTTTTTTCTAATGAAAGTCCTTCATCTTCCCTTTTCTTCTCTATCAGATCCAGACCACAATGATGACTTCTCTTGGCCATGACTTGTCATTACAGAATTTACAACGTAAACATCTGAGACTCCTCACTTTTCTTTCATCTTCACACCTGTTCCCATCCCCCCTAAGTACAAACTCCCCATCTATAGTATCCGAAATGGTAATAACCTCCTTGGTGCCCTGGTAGTTAGGTAGGTAGGGTTTTTTCCAGGTTGCTAGGTATGTAGGCCCCCTTAGTAGGTATGGAGGTATATATCCCCCCCCAAAGGTAGTTATATAGGGCCCCCCTTAGGTTGGTATATAGACCTCCTCAGTAGGTAGGTATATAGGTTCCTCCAGCAGGTAGATAGTTATAAAGGGCCCCCCAGTAGGTAGGTACATATATAGAATGACCAATTGCCCTTAGAGGTGAACCAATTAGTAAATAGAGTACATCTGTATGTAATTTATTCTCAGTATAACTACATCTGTTTTGTAAAGACTCAAAGGTTTGTTAAAAAAACTAAGTGAACAAACAGCATAATAAAAAACCAAGGAACACAGCAGACAGCTCAAGGTCATGGCAAAGTTTATTGCAGGGTTAGGGTTAAAAAAAATAACTCGAGCTCTAAACATTTCATGAAACACTGTTTAATCCATCATCCGTTAATGGAAGGAGTATGGCAGCACTGCTAACCTAACAATCAGTGTTTTTTCATTAAAGTTTGGGGCAGCCACACCCTGCACCGGAGTCCAAAAACTCCTTGTTATAGACTTTCAACATAAACAGCATGTGACTCACCCGCGGCGTACGATGCCCAGGTCTACTAATCATAGCACTGAAGGCCCGCCGTATATGCCAGGTAGTGCTAAGAGGTCACGGTGGGCTGTCAGCGCTACTATTAATATGCCCGGTATTTGTGAATTGGGCAGCAGCACAATGAAGTGAGCTCTCGGCCGCACAGAGTAATTACTTTGTGCAGCCGAGGAACTGCCAGAAAAGCGTCCTGGCGCTGGCGGTGTAATGACGTCATGCCACCAGTGTCGGGCTGAAGAGGAATGCACTCGGCTGGGAAGCAGGTGAGTATTAGTGTTGTTATTTTTGATTCCAGTTACCTGCCTGATGGGACCTATATCTATATATCTGCCTGCCTGAGGTGAGCTTGTAATACCTGCCTGAAAGGGGCCTATATCATATACCTGCCTTATGAGGGGAGCTTATCTATTAACCCGCCTTACTGAGGGAACCATATCTATATACCTGCCGCCCTGAGGGGACATGTTCTATTTCCCGCTTCTGGGGAACCTATATTATATACCTGGCCTTACTGAGGGGGACCTATATCTATATACCTGCCTGCCTGGGGGGGCCCTATTCTATATACCTGCCTTACTGAGGGACAAAATTTTATTACCTGCCTGCCCGATAGGACCCTTAAACTATATCCTTTTCCCCCGGGCCCGAGGGAACCTATATTTATATACCTGCCTGCGGGAACATATATCTGTATACCTGCCTGAGGGGAGCTGTATATACCTGTCTTACTGAGGGTTCAGAGTAAGTTTCCACAAAAGTAAACCCCAAAAAATGAATATTTCCCCATTCACCCTATGTTTTTTTTTTTTTTTTTTTAAATTAGTTCGGCCCCCTTAAAACCATTCCTACTTTCTATTAGCCCCCTGGAAAATTAATTTCCCATCCTGGGCTAGATTTTGGAACTGTGGAATAACTTGAAAATTGTTGCTCACAAATGTTTACCAACCAATCTGACTTAGCTAGAGCTACTTGCAAATTTGAATGAGCAAAAATAAGTCTCTAGATGTGCAAAGCTGGAAAACACAGCCCCAACCAGACTGCAGCTGAAGGTGGTCTTACAAAGTATTGACTTGGGATTGAATACAAATGCATGCCACATTTTTCAGTCTTTTAATTTGCAAACATTTGGAAACATTTTGTTTATACTTCATGATTACTTGCTACTTTGTGTTGCTCTATCAAAAATCAATAAAAAAAATTTAAGTTTTTGGGCAGTAAAGTTTAAAAAAAGAGGGAATGTTTCAAGGGGTATGAATACTTTTGCAAACCATTATATATGTGCAATATTGAAATGTTCACCAGGAAAACCCATGGTCAGAAAGGGGTATTTTTGTAAGAATTGATAATTCTGTAAAAAAAAATATATTTTGGCAATATTTTTTGTCTTTCTAGCAGGCCTATGTAATTTAGAATTACATATAAAACCTTGCCTTTCTTAGTTTTGGATAATAAAGATAAAACCCTCAATGGGGGGCAGCCCCAACCCAAATTTTACTGCTTTTTGCTGCAAAAAAACTTACCCCAAGTGTCTCAATTAGAGATGGGGGGGAATTGATTCTAACGAAGTAAATTCGTTTAAAATTTTTCGGGGAAAATTTCGGTTCGGAACGAAGTAGAATTTTGGGGGTGTTTCGCGGGAAAGAAGTGGCTTTTGTTTGAAAAATTTGGCGGACCCACAGGGCGTTAATGGGGAAAAGCCTCTGGGAGAAGAATGGCATACCCCTACATGACATGTGCAGAGTTTTAAAGCCAATAGAGACCGGGCGGGATTCTGTGCGTCCCGCACTTAAAAAACTCCGGGCGTGACCCCGGGAAAGCTCACACCCCTCCCCATTACGATCAGGGAAGGTGCTCCCGGGGGTAACTGATACTAAAGAAATGATTTTTATACAGTGTTTTTTGGGGGGGTCCCTTGTTTTGTCTCAGAGACTGTTCTCTTAACTTTTCTAATCTGTTTTTTGGGGGGTATTTGGATCTGAAGTCCAGTGTGTGCCCGTGCAGCTGAAAACTTTTTTAATGCTAATCCCTCACAGCACTTTAAATACCCAAAGGGGTGATCTAACCTGTTCCTGTTTATTCATTTAAAGAAACAGCGTTTTTAAAACCCAAAATACCACTTCATTTTGTGCTCAATTTTTTTGCGCAATTTTACCCCGGGGGTTAATTAAGCGTTTTTCTGCTGCTGTGGTGATTAAAAAAAACCTTTTTATTTCACCCCCCAAAAAAAGAAATTTTCCCTGTGCAAATTCACAAGCGAAGTTAATTACAATTTTTCCCCTCTTGTTGTGTACAAAAAAATACATGCCATTGTAACACGCTACAAAGCGGGTAGTTTTTGCTCTCAATTTTTTTTTGCGCAATTACATCCAGGGGTTAATTAAGCGTTTTTTTGCTTTTGGGGTGACTAAAAGAAACCGTTTTTTCCCGGCAAAAAAAACTTTTTTTTCCTGTAGCATTTTTTCACAAACGAAGGGTTAAATTAAAAAAAAATTTCCTTTTGTTGTGAGCGTAAAAACTGCCTTTGTAACACGCTCAAAGCTGTTAGTTTTTGGTTTCTAAATTTTTTTGCGAAATTTTACTCCAGGGGTTTTTTAAAGGTTTTGTTCTGGCTGGTGAGTAAAAAAACCCCCTTTATTTCACCGGCAAAAAAAAACATTTTTTCCTGTGCATAATTCACAATAAAGCTTAATTACAAGTTTTTTCTTGTTTGTAGTGTAAAATACACCCATTTAACAGCTCAAAGCGGGTAGTTTGGTTGTCAATTCTTTTGCAAAATTTTACATCCGGGGGTTTTAATAAGTTTTTTTTTCTTAGGGTACTGAGTAAAAAAACTTTTTTTTTTTACCGCCACAGAAAAAATTCTGAAAAAAAAAAAATTCATTCCAAAGGTTAATTAAAGCCTTTTGGCTTTTTTATTTCAGTAAAAAACATTTTTTTTCTCACATAAAAGTCCATTTTTCCTGCCATTTGGGGAGCGCAATTTAACCCAAGGGGTTTTTCCAAGCTTGTTTCTGGGTTTCATTTGGAGTCAAATACGGGGTGTGTATTTATCCATACAGAATCTTCATCAAACAGTGTCTGTACTTTTTAAACAAACATATGTCAGACAGAGAGGGGGCAGGCCTTCACCTGCGAGGGAGAGGCAAAAAACATTCCGGGCCCAGGCGCGCACAGAAAGGGGGACGGCAGCGGGGGGTCATCGGTGAGGCCACAATGCCGCTGTCCTAGCGCCGTGGTTGTTCAGAAAACCCAAGGGTTCTTGATTGGTTGACAGGTCATCCACTTCCCCCCCAAGGAACGACAACCCCACCCAAGATCGGGGGAATCAGACACCCCCCCTTAGTTTGGTCCGGGAGCGGGTCAGCGGCCCTCACCTGTCCCCAACCGCCTCGTCCCATGCGTTCCCTCAGCCCGAGATCTACTTGGGTTTTGGGCCCCAGCGCCACTATATAGCGAGGATGAACAATTTTTAGGAGGGCCATCACACAAATTGGAACAAAAAATGGGGCCAATATCCCCCGCTTCTTGCATAGGCGGCAAAGTATAGATGTGGGAGTGGCATGGGAGGTCCTGTTTTGTGAGGGGGCACCTCGAAAAACCCAAAACCGGGGATAGGACAGCAGTGACGATGAAAAAACAAATAAATGATATGTTTAGCCGACCCCACTTGGGAGCCGGGGGAGGCAAGGGCTTCTCTCGTCAGGGGAAGAGGGCGTCCCCTTGCCTCAGGGGGCGGCGCAGCCGCAAGTGGGGTGTTGGGCCCTGAGTCAGCAGGGTACAGGGATGTGAGGTGGGAGCCACGGGCCCTGGGGGGAAAACCCGCTTTGCAGGTCAAGAAATAGCGGCACAGGAGTCACGGGGAGCGGCGGTAGAGTCATCAGTGCGGGGGTTGGCGGAAAAATCAGCTACTCGGCGGTGTGGAAGTTCTTTGCTAAGACACCGGAGGGGTTCGAATATGGGGGAATGTAAATCTGTGGGCAGAAAAAAGGGAAACGTGGCCAGGGAGCAATGTTGCACCAGGCCCTGCGTCAAACATGCAGCGTCACCATCCGGTGGCCGGGGGAAAGTTGGCTCAGATGTGGTGGGCCATCCTGCCGCCGGCAGCGCGCGGCCAGTGGCATATGCCATGCAGCCAGTCAAAGGGTCCACCACCTCGCAGAAGGGACTGTTTTTTCTTGTCATCATCTTCCGGGCCAGATGCTCCTGCCCTCGCTACTCATGGGCGCCAGCATCGTTCGCAGGCGATTGCAAAGAGACAAATATGCTCCAACCCCCCTAAGGGCGAAGCTGACCTGGCTCCTGCCAAGTTTTTTGGTCTGCAGTCACTCCTTTTTAAATGGTGGGCCTGCACCCTTTTAGAGAATAAAGGCTTGGCCAAGCCGAGATGGAGAATTCCAACCGTAATTTTCTTTCCAAAAGGGAGTACCAGCACTTCATAAATATGTAGAACAGAAATGGGCCCCGTCCTTGAGTTTATCGTTTTTCCAAGGTGCACGGCAGCGCGGGCGTCTGGAGCTTAAAAATACGGTCGGGCCTACATTCCCCTTTTCGGCCCATTGGGGGAATGTGCTTCCCGCCCCGGCACCCAACAACTTGGGGGAAAAACGCCCTTTCCCCCCCTCCCTTGTCAAAAATGCGGCCCGGCCCCAATTCCCCCTCCCCCCTCCCCCATTACCACCACCTCCCGCCTCCAAAGTAATGCTCCATCACCAACATATACCACAATTTTTAAAACCTGGGTTGCCCCCGGGGGGCGAAGTTTCCCAAGGGGAGGAACGCTCCGCGTCAGCATCAAGATATCGATGTGTGGTTTCTCCCCGCCAACTGCAAATCGGAAAAATGGGGGCGGAAAATGGGGGAAAATGGTGTCCCGCTGCCCGAGGAGGGAGGTCCTGCCCCCCTGCTTTCTCATGTGTTCAATCTGGTTGTGAAAAGGTTCCTGAAGTCTTTTCCCCCCGTCTTCGAAGATTTGAAAATGACCAGGAAACTGTGCATGCACTTCATCCTTTCCTACAAAACCAGGAACACCCTCCTCATTTTGCGCAGAACGGCCTGCACATGTTGGACCGACTGAAAGAAACAGAGAAAGGCCATTAACGATTTTTTGATGATCCAGGGGATAGGGGTACTCCCCCTGTTAACTTTTATGTAGCCAGTGGCAGCTCATGTGTGAACCCCGCCGTTTGTTTAGGGCCCTTCGAGGGGGGCGACGTTATTTGTCAGTCCCCGGACACGGGATGAATAACATCATTCCCCTGCTTTATGTCCCCGGAAAGTGCAGAAAAATCTGTCTGGGCAGGGGGCTGGGGACGTGGCAACTACACTCCAGTCACATGAGTTGGTGGGACTAAATTGGGGAGAGGGGGAGGACATTGGGAGAAGCATTTTCTGGTGAAAAGAGTGGATTTTTTTACACAGGTGAACCAAAGAGGCGGACCCGGAGCACGGAAAAGGGAAAGGAGATGAAAAAAACGAGGCAATGACCCGCAAGCACCGTGGGCAAGGGTAAAAAAACAAGGGGGGGATGATTTTGGGGGGGAGGGGAGGGGGCCCCTTTTGGGGGGGGTCACCTTTTGCAATGGCCCCAGCAAAAGCTGATTTTGCCTGGGTAGTGACCGCCGAAAAAGGGCCCCCCCTTCCCGCAGAGGGGTGACCCTTTTTGGCTCTCCACCCCATTGGGCCCTCGTACCGTCCAAAAAGGGGGCCTTTTTCCCCAGCTACTGAGAGGGAGGAAAACCCCTCAAATACAAAATTAAAAAAAACCCCCGTAGTTTATTGCCGCTGCCACTCCCTTTTTTGGGGTTATCGTCCCCTTTTGGGCCCGGTTTTGACCGGGGGTTCCCAGCGCTCACGAAATACTGCCAAAGGTTTCTGAAGAAGGGGGGGGGTTTGGAGCATTTCCACACCCTCAAAGCAAACCCAAGTTTTGGGGAGTTTTACTGATGAGCACTTCCTTCACCTGCCTTGTGAAGAGGGAAATGCTCCAGCAGCAGCTGTCAGGACCTGGAGCAGTCCCCTGAACCAACAGTGGTGGGCCTACTTGGAACAGGAGCACTCTGCCACCCCAAGTATAGAAGATCCCTGGACTACTGGCAGCCAAACAGGGATGTTGTTGCCGCAACCTGCCGAGTTTGCATTTGAGAAGCTGTCTGCCCGCCAGTATGTGGCCATCAGAGCGGGAGTTCAGTGCGGCGGGGGCCATCGTACCCCAAGGCGAAAACCCGCTTGTCCACGGGAAAGTGGAACTACAGACCTTTGTCAAGATGAATCAGGCGAGGATCGGCCAGGATTTCCACACAACCAATGCCTTAGGCGTCAGAACTACATACAGCAATGACGCCTCAACCCAAACTGCGGGAAATGCGTCAGGGGTTTCCAAACTACTGCCTCAGCACTATTCTGGATGCCAACCACCCGCCTGATCCACACAATCTGCTGACATTTCTCCATCTGCCACCAACATCTTTACCATGACAGTATTGCCACCCACCACCACATCTGTCAATTGTGCCACACTATGACCTCCATGCTGGCTGCTGCAGTTTTTCTGGTGTCCGGACCTCCACACTGTGTTTATTGTGCCACTGTCTGACCACCATGCTGCAGCTGCCGAGCCCTCTGTCCCCACACTGTGTTTTTTGTGTGCCACTCTGAGGTCTACTCCTGTTTTTGCAACCTCCAGAATGTCATTGTGCCACTGCCTGACCCATGCCTGCTGCTGCAGCTGAGCCCTCCAACGAGTTCATTGTGCCACTACAGTGGCCTATTACTGGTTTTTGCCACCGTCCAGAAATTGTCATTGAGCCACTGTTCCTGTCCTCATGCTGCTACTGTCTGAGAACAGTCAAATCTGTGTCATTGTTCCACTGTCAGACCTCATGCTCGCTGCTGCCGTGCCCCCAACAAAAACTGTGTCAATGTGCCACTCCTGTGGCCCTACACCTGTTTTTTGCCAACAGGTCCAAATGTCATTGGTGTCAACTGTCTGACCTCATGCTGCTCTGCTGCTGTGGGCTGAGCTGCCGTGACCTATCACACTGTGTCATTGTGCCACCTGTGGCCTACTCCTGTTTTTGTTGCCACCTCCAAATGTCATTGTCCACTGTCTGACCTCATGCTGCTGCTTTGGCTGCTGCCGTGACCCTACACACTGTGTCGTTGTGCCACTTTGTGGAATACACCATTTTTTGCCGACCGCCAGAAATGTCATTGTGCCACTCTCTGACCTCAGCCCTGCTGCTGCCTGATGTGACCTCCACACTTGTCATTGTGGCCACTCTGTCTATTCCAGTTTTGCCACCACGTCCAGAATGTCATTGTTCCACTGTTCTGAACCTCATGCCTGCTGCTGCCCGGGTACCCACCATAACAGTTCATTGATGCCGCACTAATCTGTGGGCTATCTCCAGTTGTTTGAGCTCACCTCCAGAATGTCATTGTGCCATTGTCCTGACCTCATGCTGCTTGCTATGGATGCTCGCCATAACCTCCACCCAGTGGGTGATTGTGCCACTACTGTGGCCTATTACTGTTTTGCCACCTCTAGAAATGGTCATTGTGCCACTGTCTGACCTCAGTCTGCTGCTGCCGTGTTACCCTCCACACACTGTTTCCATATTGCCACTGATTGGACCTCATGCTGCTGCTGCGTGACCTCGCACACTGTGGTCATTGTGCCACCTGTGGCCTACTTCCTATTTTTGCCACCTCCATAATGTCATCTGTAGCCACTGTCTGACCTCATGCAAGCTGCTGCCGGGTGCCCTCCACACTCTGTCTATGTGCCACTCTGTGGGCCTACTCCTGTTTTTATGCCACCTCCAGAATGTCCATTGTGCCACGTCCATGTATCCTCATGCTGCTGCTGCTGTGACCCCCACACTCTGTCATTGTGCCAACTCTGTGGGCCTACTCCTGTTTTTGCCGGGACCTCCAGAATGGTCATTGTGCCACTCTCTGACCTCATGCTGCCAGCTCGGCCGTGACCTAACACAGGTAGCCATTGTGCACTTTTGACCTCATTCTGCAGCTGCCCGTCACCGTCCCCACTGTGTCATTGTGCCACTCTGTGGCCTACAATTGACGCTATTGTTTGCCACCTCCAGAATGTCATTGTGCCACTGTCTGAACATTGTATGAAGACCAAGCCAATCTCCCTCGCAATATTTTTAGCATGGGCACAACGTTCTACAGCACCCTGCAGGCTCTGTGCGAGCGGTAAATTAGCTGTTTTTTAACGGAGGCGATTCATCCCGAAGTAAATTTTGGAACCGAATTATTTTTGTCGGGAAATTCGGCAAAGTGAACGAACCGAATTTTTGAGAAATTCGACGATCTCTAGTCTCAATACAAATAGTAGGTAAAAACAGAATGATGGCTCTATTGTTTGCTCCTCAGAGAGCGCATATAACTGAACGCCGAGTACCAGAAACGTCCCAGGCACGTGCGATGCCCGTCGCGCTGACAGCTATCCTTCACTTGTACGACTGCCTCCGGAGCGCATACAAGAGAACATATACCACTGCGTGAGTCAGATAGTGTTGCTCCGTGCTCCGGCAGTGAGGACTCTGGGCGGCCGCAGACTCGCGGCTGTCTCGGAGTTTTCTCCGGCAACAGGCAGTTTTGTCATCAATCTGTCTGCGAGTGCGGCCTGATGACATCACCCACCCCGCCTGTGCCGAGAACACCGAGGACAGCGCGCGGGAGTCCCGGACTGCGAGGGAGACGGAGCGTGCGGGGAGTCAGGTAAGTGTTTTTTTTTGTTTTAAAACGACTGCCTATGCTCCCTATGACCCTGCCTATACCTGCCTAGGAAGCCTGCCTAGTGGGGCCAATAACTGGCTATAAACGACCTGATACATTAAATACAACATTAAAAAATAATATATTTGAAATAATTAATAATGGATTATTATACTTAATATAACCTCCCTATACCTGCCTATGAACCTACGTAGGGGGACTAAAAACCTTCCCTAATAAACACCTAGGACTATAACCAGCCTATAACCTACCTAGGGACTATAGCCATGCCTATAACAACCTAGGGGGACTATAACCGCCTATAACCTGCCTAGGGGGACTATCCATGCCTATAATGACCTAAACCTGCCTATAACCAACTTAGGGGACCTACACCGCCTATAACGGCCTAGGCGGGGACTATACCTCCTATAACCTAGCCTAGGGGGACTATAGCCTGCCTATAAAGACGCATACCTGCCTATAACCTACCTAGAGACCTAGTACCTGCCTATAACCTGCCTAGGGGGACTATACCTGCCTATAACGACCTATACCTGCCTAATAACCGACCTAGTGGACCCTGATACCCTGCCTAAACCGCCCTAGGGGGACTATACCTGCCTATAACGACCTATACCTGCCTATACTCCTGCTAGGGGGACCTTAATTCCTGCCTATATAACTTGCTAACGACTATACCTGCCTTAACTTGCCTATTGGGGGCAATTACCCTCCTATAGCCTGCCTATGGGGACATATAAGCTTGCTATACCTGCCTATAATAACAAACCTAATACCTGCCTATACCTGCCTATGGGGGACATTAAACTGCCTATACCGGCCTATAACCTGCCTATGGCGAACATTAAACTGCCTATACCGGCCTATAACCTGCCTATTGGGTTACATTAAACTGCCTATTCCCTGGCCTATAACCTGCCTATGTGACATTACAACCTGCCTATACGCTATAACCGGCCTATGGCGAACATTAAACTGCTATACCCGCCTATAACCTGCCTATTGGGGACATTAAACATGCTTTAAAAAAAAATTGGTGTACTTTTACTTGGTATCATTTTTTATTATTAAAATTTCACCAGTAGCCGCTAGCGTTTTCCACCCTAGGACTATACTCGAGTCAATAAGCTTTCCCGGTTTTTGTGGCAAAAGTAGGTGCCTCGGCTTATACTCGGATCGGCTTATACTCGAGTACTGTATATACAGTAATACCACCATACTATTACTGACAAAATCACTATACCAAGACCAATAATACCGCCACATATCACCATTTTTCACCACTATAAAGTGACTAACGCCATCATCACAGTTTAATGCGACCAAAAAAACTAGCCACGAATTTACTGTCTGCATGTCACGGACTGAAAAAAATACCAAGACAGATATTGCCAAATAAAAACGATATACAAAGACCAAATAATACCGCCACATATCACCAGCAAAAAGAGACTTAATATAACCATTGTACTGTTACTGAATATAATCCATTACACTAAGACCACTATTACCGCCATAGGTGGAACTTTAGGGGGGAACGGAGGGGACTAGTCCCCCCCACTTTTTTCTGGGTGGGGGACGGTCCCCCCCCCTTTTAACCACTTCAATAAAAACATCCAAAAGAAGCATGAGAATATGGTAAGTGGGGAGAGCAGAGCACAGAGGAGGAAGAAGTTAACCCTTTGCCGCCTATATTTCTGTGCATCTTAGGGGGGACAGAGGAGGTGGCAGTCTCAAGTGTCAGTGCAGAGTGAGAATAGAGCTGATTGGTAGAACAGGAGTCAGCAGGGGCTGCCTCACACTCAGGGCCGCCAATAGAGGGGTACAGGGGGTACTCCCGTACCGGGCCCGGGGAAATAAGGGGGCCCGCTTCATGCAGGCCCCCTTATTTCACATTGAACATCAGAGAAACCGGTGCAGCCGAGCGCCGCGCTCTAACAACAATGCCCCGGTGGTGGCTGGGGCGAGCGCGGCACTGGGAGGGGCCCTGCTCCGGCCTCCAGGGCCCGCTCCGCCTCCGCTTCGATCCTTCTTTAAATATAGAAGTGAGAAGGCCTCCAGGATGGGCGGAGCGGTCTGGGGGGGGCCCCGCCCTTTCCGTCCCAGCTGCGCTCCGCCTCCTACAAGCTTTCTCTACTTACATTACTGCGTGCTGTAACCGGAGCCGAGCCCTCCTCTCTGTGGGCGGGACCGCCGGGACGACTAATTAAATCAACGAGGCCCCGCCCCCGTAGGCGGGACCTCACTGATTCAAACTGCCCCGCAGCCCGCCACTGGTTAGTACCCAGAGCGGCGCAGAGCAGGCAGAGAGAGGAGGTCCCAGCGGCTCTGGTTACAGCTCATTGGATGCAAGTAGAAAAATGTATGTAGAGTTGAGCTGTGACCGAGAGCGCAGGCCCCCTCTCAGCAGCGCCACTCCCCTTCTCTCCCCTAACACTGTAGCCCCCCTCTCAGCAGTGCTTTCCCTCAGCGCTGCATCGTGTGAGGGGGCCTCATATCCATGTGTCCCTGCTTCCCTCCACAGCCTCCATGTGTCCCTGCCTCCCTCCACAGCCTCCATGTGGCCCTGCCTCCCCCCACAGCCTCCATGTGGCCCTGCCTCCCCCCCACAGCCTCCATTTGGCCCTGCCTCCCCCCACAGCCTCCATGTGGCCCTGCCTCCCCCCACAGCCTCCATGTGGCCATGCCTCCCCCCCCAGCCTCCATTTGTCCCTGCCTTTCCCCCCCCAGATTCCATGTGGCCCTGCCTCCCCCCCAACGCCTCCCCGTGTCCCTGCCTCCCCCCACACCTCCATGTGTCCCCTGCCTTCCCTCCACAGCCTCCTTGTGTCCCTGCCTCCCCCCACAGCCTCCATGTGGCCCTGCCTCCCCCCACATCCTACATTTGGGCCTGCCTCCCCCTCCACAGCCTCCATGTGGCCCTGCCTCCCCCACAGCCTCCATGTGGCCCTGCCTCCCCTCCACCGCCTCCATGTGGCCCTGCCTCCCCCCCCAACCTCCATTTGTCCCTGTGTCCCCCCACAGCCTCCATGTGTCCCTGCCTCCCCCCCCAGCCTCCATATGTCCCTGCCTCCCCCCACAGATTCCATGTGGCCCTGCCTCCCCCCACAGCCTCCGTGTGTCCCTGCCTCCCCCCACAGCCTCCGTGTGTCCCTGCCTCCCCCCACAGTCTCTGTGCATCCCTGCCTCCTCCCCACAGCCTCCGTGCGTCCCTGCATCCCCCGCACATCCTCTGTGCGTCCCTGCCTCCCCCCCACAGCCTCCGTGCGTCCCTGCCTCCCCCCCCCGCCTCTGTGCGTCCCTGCCTCCCCCCACATCCTCTGTGCGTCCCTGCCTACCGCCACATCCGCTGTGCGTCCCTGCCTCTCCCCACATCCTCTGTGCATCCCTGCCTCCCCCCACATCCTCCGTGCGTCCCTGCCTCCCCCCACAGCCTCCGTGCGTCCCCGCCTCGGCCCCAGCACATCCTCCGTGCGTCCCCGCCTCGGCCCCAGCACATCCTCCGTGCTTCCCTGTCTCCGCCCGCCCCCGTGCGTCCCTGAATCCCCCCCACAGCCTCTGTGCGTCCCTGCCTCTGGCCTTCCTCCGTGTGTCCCTACCTCCGGTCGACCGCTACCTATCCACGACCCTGGCTGCCCAGCTACCTACCTCCCTAGCCACCCAGCTGCCTATCCACCTATCTCCCTGGTTACCTCTCAGGCTACCCGACTGGCTATCCACCTACCTCCGTGGCTACCCGGCTTCCTACCCACCTACCTCCCTGGCTACCCGGCTTCCTACCCACCTATCTCCCTGGCTACCCGGCTTCCTACCCACCTACCTACGTAGGCTACCCTTATCTGCCCACTACCTTGCTACCTCTCTGCAGGGGGCCTACTACCTACCTATGGAGGGTTATAGACATAACTATCAGCGCACCAAGGGGGGAATTATTACCATTTGAGGCAGTATCGATTAGGAGTTTGTACATAGGGGGGCAGGCACAGGTAGGAAGATGATAAAAAAAAAGTGAAGAGTCTCAGTTGTTTGTGTTGTGAATTCTGCAGGGATGGGCCGTGGCTGGAAGAAGTCATCACAGCGGTCTGGAGCGGACGCAGAAGAAAAGGGAACGTGAACGATTCATCAGACAAGACGTCAACTGTGAGTCACTAAATGTACCTGTACTATGTGTGGAGCACCTGTGTGCACCTGTATCTACCACTATATGGTCACTGAGTGCCAGTAATATTGGTCTTATTGTAATGAATTATTTTCAGTGACAGCATGATGGTATTATTCAACATCTTTATGGTGGAGATATGTAGTGATGTGGCGGTATTATATGGTCTTTGTATATTGGTCTTGGTATACTGGTTTGATCTGTAACATGATAGTGGTGGTCTTTTCTGGCCTGCACAATATGGATAAATTGTACATTGTAAAATTCAGCAAGAACTAAATCCAAAAACAATGGCACAATTGCAGTTTTTTCTGGGGGAGGGGCGATAGGGTTGTTTGGGGTGGGGTGATGGGATTGTTGGGGGCGGGGTTTGCGGGGGGCCCAGACGCTTCAGCTGTATGGGGCCCTGAAATTTCTGTTGGCGGCCCTGCTCACAATCTGTATCTGGGGCTTTATCTTCCCCCCCCCATTGCATACCACTTCCCCTATGCTCAGCCCTTATCAGAGAAGACAGGAAGCTCTTGCCAAATGCCAACTTCGCCAGGCTACAGGAGACAGGTAAGGAGGGGACAAGGGTGCCAGGCGCAGGGCCATTCCTTGGGGCGGGCGAGGCGGGCAGACGCCCGGGGTGTCGCCCACAAGAGGGGGTGCCACCTGCCCACTCGGAATAACAGATCAGCGCAGTGGTGTAACTATTGCAGCCTGTGGCTTCAGGGAGCACGGCTGCCTGGCTCTGCACATAGTATCTGGACGCTGAGTAGTCAGCATTACGACTGAGTGGGCGGAGCGCAGAGACGGCATCTGCAAGGCTCACTGTGCTGCAGGGGGTCTGCCTGGGTTCACCGAGCACAGCTTCTGTGCTACAACTGTGTGGTGCTTATAGCATACATGCCAACTCTCCCGCTTTTGGCGGGGGGGTCCCGCTATTTGGGGTCCCCCCCCCCCTGCCCTCCCGGCAGAGTTGGCATTCCTCCCGCCGCCAGCAGGCAGCGGGAGTTCTTTAAATGGCCGCGACGACAGAGTAGCGCTGGTGCGCTACTCTTGCGCCACCGAGCCACTCCTACCGGCTGGTGAAGCGGCCGCTTCACCCGCCCGGAGTCTCGCTGTGCAGGGAGAAGGAAGGAGGGATCGTTCCCCTCCTTCCTTCTCCCCCTGTATGTATAGCGCCGGTGTGCGCCTTACATACAGGTCAGCGGCGCAGGGGGTGTGACGCGCGGCTGCACTCACTCACCCTGCAATGCTGAGGAGATCGGCCGGGAGATGTCCAGAGCTGCAGGAGCCTGGTGAGGTAAATGGCTTTTATTATTTTATTTTTATTAGTTATTGGGGGCACTACCTGGCTATCAATGGGGCAACTACCTGGCTATCAATGGGGGCAACTACCTAGCTATCAAAGGGGGCATCTACCTGACTACAAGGGGGCATCTACTTGGCTATCAATGGGGGCAACTACCTGGCTATCAAAGGGGGCAACTACCTGGCTATCAATAGGGGCAACTACCTGGCTATCAAGGCGGCATCTACCTGGCTATCAATGGGGGCAACTACCTGGCTATCAAAGGGGGCAACTACCTGGCTATCAATAGGGGCAACTACCTGGCTATCAAGGCGGCATCTACCTGGCTATCAATGGGGGCAACTACCTGGCTATCAAAGGGGGCAACTACCTGGCTATCAATGGGGGCAACTACCTGGCTATCAAAGGGGGCAACTACCTGGCTATCAATGGGGGCAACTACCTGGCTATCAATGGGGGCAACTACCTGGCTATCAAAGGGGGCAACTACCTGGCTTCTAAAGGGGGCAACTACCTGGCTACTAAAGGGGGCATCTACCTGGCTAACAAAGGGGGCATCTACCTGGCTAACAAAGGGGCATCTACTTGGCTACAAAGGGGCATCTACCTGCCTGTAAGGGGCACTACCTGGTTATGGGGGGCTACTACCTGGCTATAAGGGCATCTACCTGGCTTTCTTCCAAAGCCATTATGCAGTTAGATGGAGTGGTGTGGCTTTTTGAAGGGGCATGGCACATCAAAAAGATGGGCGTGTCCATGCAATTTTTTTGCTACGCGCGCCGCCCTCTTCAATCTCCTGCTTTTCCATTTTCAAAAGTTGGCAACTATGGCTTATAGTCCTGTGCAAACAGGTAGCCTTTCTGTCCCTGATTGCTTGTGACAAAGATCGTCAGGTCAGAGAGTGGGTGCAGGGGAAAGGGCTCAAAGCATCGGAAGCTCTGTTCCTTGCCATGTGCTGGGCCTCTCCCACACTTACCAGCAAGTAATTTGTACTACCACTCAGTTTTGTAATGACCCTTGCAGCACTTTTGCTACTTTGGGAGACTGCATGACATGGAATCAGCTTAAAATGTAAGTCTGTGTCTGTCTGTGTAAAGGTCAGTTCACACAGCAGTATTTGCTTGTGTTCTAGGTACCAGGAAGAAAGGTACTTGAATGGATACCGCGATGTAGGTACCGTGGCCCCATAAGGATTAATAGAGCAAGCTATGTTTGCTCAGTGTCCCAGTAGTATATGCTTTCCCTGTAGTCTACCATGTTCTTGAGTCCCACAGTGGAAGCGTATACCACTGGAAAATAGAACACCCTCCCAAAAAGTAAATATCATTAGTATAGCTGCATCCATAAAAGCTACTAAAACATAGCATTATTTATCCCACAGATTGAGCATAATTAAAAAAAATTGCACTTTTTGTTCAGCTCAGCAAAACAATTGAATAAAAGTGATTTAAAAATTGCATGCATCCCAATATGGAGGACATTAAAAAATACACTTTAGTCCACATATAATGAGCCCTCACATAAATCCATAGACCAAAAAATAAAAAACATTTACCGTATATACTCGAGTATAAGCCGACCCAAGTATAAGCCGACTTTTGCCACACAAAAACGGGAAAGCTTATTGACTCGAGTATAAGCCTAGGGTGGGAAATGCAGAGGCTACTGATAAATTTAAAAAAATAAAAATGAATACCAATAAAATTACATAGGCACTTTAATGTCCCTCATAGGCAGATATAGGCAGGTATAGGCAGTTTAATGTCCCCCATAAACCAATATAGGCAGGTATAGGCAGTTTAATGTCCCTCATATAGGCAGGTATAGGCAGTTTAATGTCCCCCATAGACCAATATAGGCAGGTATAGGCAGTTTAATGTCCCTCATAGGCAGGTATAGGCAGTTTAATGTCCCCCATAGACCAATATAGGCAGGTATATGTCCCCATAGGCAGGTTATAGGCAGGTATAGGTCTCCATAGGCAGGTATAGGTCTCCATAGGCAGCTTATAGGCAGGTATATGTCCCCATAGGCAGGTATGTGTTCCCCTAGGCAGGTATAGGTCTCCATAGGCAGGTTATAGGCAGGTATATGTCCCCCTAGGCAGGTAATAGGCAGGTATAGGTCCCCCTAGGCTGGTTATAGGCAGGTATAGGTCCCCCTAGGCAGGTAATAGGCAGGTATAGGTCCCCCTAGGCTGGTTATAGGCAGGTATAGGTCCCCCATAGGCAGGTTATAGGCAGGGTTTAAAAAAAAAAAAAAAACACACTTACCTCGCTCCCTGCTTCTCCGCCTCCCGGGCGCTCTCCTCCGTCTTCCCGCCACAGGCAGGGTGATGTCATCAAGCCGCGCACGCAGCGTGATGACACACACTGCCTGTGCCAGAAACTCCGGGCGGCCACAGACTCACGGCCGTCCATAGTTTCTGGCACAGGCAGTGTGTGTCATCCACTGCGGATAAGGGAGGGCTCGCTCTCTGCTCCGCAGTGGTATCTGTTCACATGTATGCGCTCTGGAGGAGTCACATACAAGTGAAGAGTTTGCCGACAGCGCCTGGGCCACCGCAGTGCCCGGACGCTGTCGGCTGTACTCGGCATTCTGCTATATGCGCTCCCTGAGGAGTTGCGTATAGCTGGAGTGCCCTGCCGGTGCCCGGGCCGTCACAGCACCCGAGCGCCGACAGTGACTCGAGTATAAGCCAAAGTCGGATTTTTCAGCACATTTTTTTGTGCTGAAAAACTCGGCTTATACTCGAGTATATATGGTACTGGTCTTAGAAAATGGCAACAAAAGCAAATTAAAAAAAAGGTTTTTTGTTCTTTTTTTAAATAAAACAAAGATAACACATGAACTCTATAAAAAACAAAGCACTGCACCAAATAGCACACATCGTTTTTTTCACATTCCACCTTGCAAATGTTTCTCAGGGTTTACCAGTACATTAGATGGTACAAATGGTAGCAGTATTATTTGGTAATTGCATGATTTAGTAGCTTTATACATAGAACTTTGTTTTATAGCTTTTTGTATATTCAGGCACAGGTAATGGTGATGCAGTGTGTCACAGCATAGCAGAACATGTTAATGAGGGGGGAAATTTCTTCACCTCGTCCTGAGCGCAATTTAGCCTATGAACAGCCCTGGTCAGGCGTTGTGTGCATGTGAGTAGGATATGTACTGTATATGTGAGATGTGTATATACTGTACAGCCATGTGCTTAGCCATGTCACGTCTTCCCTGCACTTACGCACCGGGGAAAATGAAAATGAACGGGGCCGGCCCCACAGCATTTTAGAAGTATGAACTGGCCAGCGCATACTTCTAAAACCCCCGACATATAGCAGAGCTTACAGTACGCGCCACTATACGCCATATGAACATACCTTAAGGGTACATTCATGTGGATGATATGAATGCTGATTCTGGGACGGATTCAGTGCTGGATCTGCCTCAGAACCGGAATCCAATCCGACAGGAAACTGATTTATATTATACCCTATGTAAAATCAGTATTTTCGCCGCATACTGTCAGCGCCTATAAAGAATTCTTCGGGCGTTTTATGCACTAACAGCACTAAAGGATAGGAGGGAGAAATCTGCCTTGGGCAGTCTGGGATATTTGCTCGTCGCAATTCTGTGTTTACAAGCGCCAAATTTCTAACAAGCAAACGACACTGTCAGTGCCGGAAAACCTCTCCATGTGAACCCACCCTAAGTGTGTAGTGTTCAATATATGTATATATCCACTCACAACTTCTGGGGAACCTTGTCTAATGTAGTCTCGGGGGTACAGTCTGTAATGTAATAATCTCTGGGGTACGGTAAATAATGCAGTAATATATGGGGTAAAGTGTGTAAGCAAATCTCTGGGGTACAGTGTAATGTAATATCTGGGGTATGGTGTAATTTCTGGAGTACAGTGAGTAATGTAATTCATTTCTAGGATTCAGTGTGTAATATAATACATTTTTGAGGTACAGTGAATTATATTATTTCTTGAGTACAATTAATTTCTAAGGTGCAATTAGTAATGTAATTTCTGTGGCTACCATGTTACATAGTTACATAGTTTGTAAGGCCGAAAAAAGACAAGACGTCCAACCAGTTCAACAGTGAAAGGAGAAGAAAATTGCCAGCAGCTCCGATGGAAAATGCAAAGATCGCCTTTATTATTAAAAGGTAAGTGGAGACATAACAAGCCAAGACATGGTGGCTGCAGACGCTGACGCGTTTCAGGTTTCACATAACCCTTAGTCGTAGCACCAGTAGTCCAACCAGTTCAGCCTGTTGTGCTAAAGTGTTGATCCAGAGGAAGGCAAAACCCCCCATGAGGTAGAAGCCAATTGTCCTCATTTTAGGGAAAAATTCCTTCCCGAATCTGGCAATCAGAATAATCCCTGGATCAAGAACCCCAACCCAGAATCCTGGTCACTATAACTTGTTATATTATTACACTCCAGAAATGCATCCAAATCCTTTTTGAACTCTGTTATTGAAAGGGAAGCCGAGTTAAGGAAGGAGGGATAGGAAGATAGGGGATGAAAGGAAAAATTGGTCCCCCCCCCCCACTTTTTGAACCAAAGTTACACCCCTGATTACCGCCATACAGTGATGATGTTATATTTTAATAGACTGAACTTTTACTGACACAGCTATACCATTTATGTGTAACATTTTGTTTGTTTTTTTTTTTAACCTTCTTATCCTTTTATTTGTAAAATGGCAAAAGGGGGACTGTTTTGAACCTTTTTTTTTTTATTTTGACATCTTTTTTATTTTACTTGTACTCCCCCTAGGGTACTTGGCAACAGGGGGTGCAATCAGTTGTACATTGTTCTGCAGTAATAAGATATTGCAGAACAGTATACAACAATAGCTATGCAGGGTGCAATAGAAGTAGTATCATGGCATCCATGGAGGTCTTCATTAGGCCTCTGGCTGTCACGATGACCACTTGGCTGCTGCTGTGGAACTACAAGTCCCAACATGTCAGCCACACCAGCCAGCCTCATGAAACATAAGGTATACACATACATACATACACACATACACACACAAATATATATATATATATATATAGATAGATATATTATGTGCCTGTAATGTGCCTGTAATGTGTCTGTGTATGTATGTATATAGTGCGCCTCTGTTATGACATTGCGCCAGGGACAATGCAGGTGAATGGGGCCGCCACCCAGTGTTGTAGAAGTACAGGATCGCCAGCGCGTACTTCTAAAAAACCCGGCGTCTTGCGGAGCGCACAGGTACGCACAGCAAGACGCAGTGTAAACATAACCTTTATGTTTGAAAAACAGAGCAGACATAGGCCAAAAGTGACCGTGTTTGCACTGTTGTCCCCATGGACACGTTGTGGGATCTGTTGGGATACATTTTTCAGCTATCCCAACAGAGGTCCCACAGCACAGCATGAACACAACCTAGAAGAATTCACCTCTCATGCTCTATGTATCTAGTCACACAGCCCTGCAGAAGGCTTTCTCTGGGGAGGGGAGAGAACACAGGGGGGTGAGGACACTAGAGCAGGAGGCAGAAACAGTAGGAGAACATGTGCAAATGCTCTGCTAGCTGGCAGTGAATGGACTCCAGCAGCCTGCTGACCTGGCCCCTTGTCTCCTCTTCTCCAGTGCACATGATGATCTCCTCTTCTCTTGCTCTGCTGCCCGGCAGTAATGTGAGGGCTGTAAGTGCTGACTCTCCCCCTCGCTCATGTCTTCTCCTCTCCGGAGCCTTCTGACATTGTACAGTGAAGAGGAGGATGGGGAGGGAGGAAGCAGAGCCGGAGAGTGAGTGTGACTGCTTCTTCACGGGTACCGGCTTCTTCACTCAGAAGCAGGTGACACCTCACACTGTGCGCTCTCTGTAGCGAGGCTTCACAGTGCAGCTGCTGGGCGGTCCCTTCCTTCAGTGGTGACGGACAGTGTCTGATGAAGCTGCCCCTGCACTGCTGCTGATAATCTAAAGAGCCTCCGGGAGCCGAATAGATTTAACAGTTGTTGCGGGGGTGCCGGAAATCTCCCCTATTTGCGTGAGTCTCCCGGACATTCGGCGACAGTTGGTAAGTATACGTAGGAATCGTAGCTGAGTGGCGAGGAGGGCCTGTGGGCCCCCCTGGCTTAGGCGCCCGGTCGCAATTGCGACCGCTGCGACCTCTGTAGCTACGCCACTGATCCTTTAAAAGATGTCATTTATAGGGCCGTGGGTTTTAATTGCAGTATATATCCATGAACTACACATGAACTTTCCCATTTAACACCACAGATGCCGGGGTTAATTGGAATAAAAGTTTTTTAAAGTAGTAAACTTACATAAAATATGAATTTAGCATTACCAGAATTGTGCTTACTTATTGAATACAGTTATCATTTCATTTATACCACATTGGGAAGTCTATAAAATTGAAATTCACAACAACATTGCAATTGAATTTTTTTCAATAAATATCCTACTTTTGATGGCACCATTATAATTATACAACTTGTTCTGCAAAATACAAGCCTTCATTTGTTAATGAAAAAACTAGATTGCGAGGGAGGTGGGGGTTGTCCTAGGCATCAAGGAGTGAAGACGTGCTGTTGCTGAGCTCCTCGCACTACCTCATCTTTTTGGCTGGCCCTACTCTCCCAACATGGGGAAAACAACAAAGAAGAAGGGTCTGAGGTCCTCTACCCAGCCCCCATTGCCCCAGGGTGATATTGGAGCTTTCTTTCCTCCGGTTACACCGCAAACCTTTCCGGAGGCAGCAGGCCGCGGGACCCGGCAAAATGGTGGCGGCTCCCCGCCTGTGAACCCGCGACAAGGATCTCCCCCGCAGCTAACTCAGGAAGCTGCCTTCTCACTACCAGAGAATGCTGAGCCTTACCGCAGATCCAGATCTGCTTCCTCTCTGAAGGCGGCGGGTGGGAGGCCCGCCGAGGAGATCGCACACCATGCAGCCCAGTAAGATGGCACTCCAGCTCCTTCCTCGCTTCCTGTGACCGCGGCCACTCCATCCTCGCCGCGCGGAGCCCAGCAGACACTGTACCGGACTGTTTCAAGCTCCGCAGGTAATAAAGCCCTGCCTAACACGCGGGACCAATCTAACGCCCGTGCCATTCAGCCCCTGCACACCGGAGCTCAACATGTGACCCCAGGCACAGATCTGAGCGGACCTGCCGCACAAGCAAATAGCCCGGCGTCTAAACAAGGGGGGCCAGAGGGCTATGGGGCTCATACACCCTGCCATGTATCCCTCCTGGATTCACCAGTTCCCTCGGCTACAGGCTTATTGCCACCTACCCCTCACATGTCAATTGGCAGTGACTCTCAGTCAACAGGAAGGGGGACTGTACAAAATGCCACCTCAATAGCAGAATCTCCGGCATCCCCTTATACAAGAGACCTGTTGCTATTTGACCAGAGACCTGTAGCAATTATCCACTGCCCAGCAAGGCCCCCTAACCCAGGGACCCTGTTCTGTTCCCATTCAACCTCAGAGCCACCACAGTGATTCGCCTCCGGTCCGCACTCCTTCTAGGCCACTAGCGGCATGGTGCACCTCCATTTTTCCCAATCGAAAAGCCTTCCCCGCAGTGGTCCACTGGCTCATCATGGGAAGGCCCTACAAGTACTCCGGCAGATAGCCCGGTCGGAACCCACATTTCCTCTTTCGCCCGTCACCCAGAGGACAGCCTGCTTCATGTAGCACCCATACCCTCCTACAATTCTGCTCATATTCCATCGTATGCATCAGATAGCCTGGGACGGGCCACAGCATCACCACATCGGGTCATCACTTCTTCCATACACTCCGTACAAGAGGGCATCCAAGACTTGGCTGAACCCACTCCTAGGGCAGCGGAAGATAGCAAACCAATCACTCTATCTGACCTGCACAGCCTTACGCAATCTTTACCATCCAAGTCTGATCTCTCAGCCTTAGCTTAACATATCATAGAGGAATGTAAGCAAGAAATTTCTCTCTTCCACTCTGAACTCACCTCACTAAGTTCCAAAGTGACAACCCTTGATCAAACCCAACAATCTAACTCATTGTCTATTCAAGCATTACAATCTTCCACGTCTCAGTACTCCTCTCAAATATTTGTGCTGCAGCAGCATATTGACGACCTCGAGAACAGGAGTAGGCGCAATAATATTAGAGTCCGTGACCTCCCTGAATCCGTTACAACCAATGAACTATATCCAGTCCTCACAACAATTTTCAATAACCTGCTTGAAAGAGCCCCATCTGCCCCCATCGAGATTGATAGAACTCACAGGGCGCTTCATCCTCCAGTACTGGACCCCAAGAAACCGAGGGATGTTATTTGTAGGGTGCACTATTATCAGATAAAGGACGATATCCTGTGTTGCGCCCTACTGAGACAGAAGGTGTTCTATAAGGACGTTCCTATACTGTTACTTCAAGACCTTTCAAAGCACACCCTGGCTCAAAGGGCTGCCCTAAAGCCCCGTTTGGCCGTATCGTTGGGGTTTCCCCTTTGCCCTTTTTATACGTGGAAAAGAGAAGTCATACGCCATCCGTTCCCCCGACGACATCCCCTCAGTACTCCAAGGGCTGCAGATCCAGGACATTGTCCTTCCCCCTTGGCCTTCTCTGGACTCCTATATCAACAGACCCCCGTCTCGGAAACCACCGGACCCACGAGGTCTTCCTCCTCGAGGAAATAGGCACAGGCGCCATCGCACTGATTCCTCCACTACCTCTAACCCACCTTGAAGGAAAATCATGGACCTCAGTCTCAGGAGTATCCTTTAAACATTATATTTTGCCCAGTGGACTTTAAGTAGTCATTATACGCTAAAGTGCTAGTATAAGATTGATATTTGCATTTGCTCCCTTCTTCTTTACAGCAGCCTTAAGCCTATTTCCCGGTTACGGGACCCCATCGGTTAAGACGCACATTGTTGTTTATTATTATATTTGTGAAAGCCAGCCGCTCAATCTTTCCTTCTTTTTTTTAAAAAAAATTTTTTTATTATCACATATAGGTGGTAGAGGACGAGTATGTTCTACATGTACTCCCGCCCCATCATTCTTTGCTTACCCCCAGTAGGATCCAGTCCCGATATAGGCCCTCTCCTAGGCCCAAAGGGATATTCGACTTTGTTAATGTCCCCAACTTAGTCCCAGCTGCAGGCTTCTTTACCCTTTTCCTTGCCTGCTTCCTGGTTGTGTTTGTGTGCATATTTGTTGTGTGTAACACCCTTACTTACTTGCTTCCCCTTTCCCTTTGGCTTACCGTCCCTCCCTCTTTTCCACACCCCCATCCACATCCTATATCTGATGTGGCAAACCTATCTTTCGCCTCATTTAACGCACAGGGCCTTAACATCCCGAGTAAGAGGTCCCAGATCCTTTATCACTTTCATAAACGAAAATCTAAATAGTTTGCTTTCAGGAGACACACTTTAAAGAAGGACACGTGCCTAACATACGCAACAAGTATTATACCAATTGGTATTTTGCGACTTGTCGGGAGTCCAGGTCCAGGGGAGTAGCAGTAGCGATTCATAAGTCCCTAACTCATCAGGTCCAAGCCTGCTGGACGGATGTTAACGCACGCTATATTATCCTAATCCTTAATATAGGGGGCCATCTTTTCACGGTCGTCAATGTATATGTTCCAAACCAGGGGCAGGCTGGCTTTTTTACTCGTCTAGTGGAGAGACTGATCCCTGTGGTTCAGGGTATGGTTGTTCTCTGTGGGGACCTGAATGTCACCCTGGACCCTGGCTTGGATAATTCTTCAGGCAAGTCCTCATTGTCCTATTCGACTATTAAGTCAATTAATAAAGCTTACGCTTTGCTCCAGCTATGTGATGTTTGGAGATTGCAACACCCTAGAGACAAAGATTTTAGCTTCGACTCCCATCCTCACAATCTTTACAGTCGTTTAGACTACACATTGGTATCCCATGGTGCCCTCCCCGGGGTCTCCAATACTTCAGTGGGCAACATCATCTTATCTGACCATGCCCCTGTCTACTGCTCATTAGCGTTGCCCTCTGCCTCGAGGCCTGCCCGGTCATGGCGCCTAAATGAGTCCCTATTATTAGACGTTGCCTGCTTAGCTGATATTTCTCAGACTATTGCAAACTTCATGTGGGACCATATGCACGACTCCTCTGCTCCGACAATTCAATGGGAAGCTATCAAGTGTGTTGTGAGAGGAGTCCTTATCAGGCATGGCTCGAGGCTAAAGAAGGACAAAGCAGCCAAACTAAACCTGGCTTTATCTAGAGTCTCTGCACTAGAGCTCCAACATAAGAGTGCTCTAGCGGCAGATACCTTGTGGGCTGTAGCCGGCTACACGAGTATAGTAATAAGAGTGGGAGGAGGTTAGCAAGGGCTCTGAGACATCAGCTGGCTAAATCCCACATACCCCAGATTAAATCCCCAAATGGCACATTGGTCCATGCTACGGGAGAGATCAGCCAAACATTTCATACATTTTATTCAAAATTGTATAATCTCCAGCCCTCCACTGTCCTAGTTACGGGACCAGAATTCCCTGTCCTCCCCCAATCCCATCCAATATTAACCTCTCTGATTTTGAATTCCCTTTTACTGACTCGGAGATCTCTTCTGTTATTTCCGGTTTGCCTGGTGGGAAAAGACCGGGCCCAGACGGATTCACGGGCAAATTTTACAAAACATCCGAGAAGACTTAACTCCTCTGCTATTACGAGCTTTTAATTATGTCTCCTCAGATAACCCATTTCCTGACCATGCGACTCTGGCCCATATTGCCCTTATACCTAAGCCAGGCAAAGATCCCGCACTATGTGGTAGCTATAGGCCAATTTCCCTACTAAACGTAGATCTCAAAATTTATGCTAAATTATTAGCAAATAGGCTAAACTCTGTGCTCCCAGAACTTGTACACCCTGACCAGGTGGGATTTGTGCCGGGTAGAGAGGCGCAGAGCGGAACAAAACCCTGAAAATCCTGGATATAGTCCACCATGCCCAATCTCGAAAAATCCCCTTGATGGCCCTATCCCTGGATGCCGAAAAGGCTTTTGATAGATTCTCCTGGCAGTCCTTAATTTTTACCCTTCGGCATCTAGGGATGGGGCCGATCTTTCTCTCGAAAATTCTAGCTCTCTGCCAGGCCCCCACTGCTAAGTTGAAGATCAACGGCACCCTTTCAGACCTGTTCACGATAGCGAATGGCACACGACAGGGTCGCCCTCTGTCTCCCCTCCTGTATGTCCTGGTTATGGAAAATTTGCTTTCCGCAATACATAATGACCCGGGCATTACAGGAGTTCACATCGCAGGGACCGAGCTTAAGTGTTCGGCATTTGCGGATGACCTCCTGGTATATCTGACCAACCCAACCGCGTCACTTCCATCCCTTATGTCTGTACTCCACACATTCGGCATCTGTCCAACTTCAAAATAAACATCTCCAAATCCGAAGCACTAAATGTAGGCCTGCCATCTTCGGTTCTCAGCCAGCTTAAGTCAGGTTATCCCTTCACGTGGCCATCCAAAAGCCTGTCCTACTTGGGGATTAGTATGCCAGCAGCCCTATCAAACATTTTTACTCTTAATTTTGAATCGGCACTTAAGCGAATCACACAGGACCTATGGACAAAACAATGTTTTTCTTGGTTTGGCAAGGTTAATGTCTTGAAAATGGCTCCGCATACTGTACTTGTTACAGACCATCCCCACCTTTATCCCAAACTCTTGCTGGCAGCGTATACAACGCCTCTTCGCATCCTTTGTCTGGCCCTCCTCCCGCCCCAGACTCTCATATGCTGTGCTGACTCGACACACGACTCTGGGCGGGCTGGGTCTACAGAAAATATTACTTAGCCTCGGCGTATTCGCGAACGCTGGATATGGTGTGCAGAGATGATAAAAATAAAAATTTGGACGTGTGTGACGCGTGGTTTGTCATCCCTGTCTCTTACCTCACTCCCCTAGATCTGGACCTCCGCCCTAGGGAACCGATATCACTTCTCCTATACTGTCAAACATACTCTGGCCTCGGTCTGTTCACATAAATCATACAATAGTTTAATTGATAGGCTGGGACCTCTCATGCCAATTTCAGATAATCCCTCCTTTCCGCCTGGAATGGGCTCATGCCCTTTCTTTGGGAGCTCTGGGCTCACCCCCTTGCGTCTCCACCAAGTGACGGTGGGGGGGTTGGCTTCTCCCTAGTAGACAGGTCCACCAGTCAGATCTCCTCTACCTTTCAGTATATCCAATTGAAACATTTCCTTTCCTCATTTGGTGGCACGTTCAATGCCCAAAGGCCTCTCACTAGGTTTGAACACATGTGCCTCCAACAGTCGCCCCCGCGACATTCTATTTCCATGCTCTACCAGGAACTTTCCACCAGTGATCAGCTAGATCTTCCCCCCCTACTGCGCTGCCTGGGAAA
Source organism: Phyllomedusa bahiana (assembly GCA_025379985.1). Classification (NCBI taxonomy): domain Eukaryota; kingdom Metazoa; phylum Chordata; class Amphibia; order Anura; family Hylidae; genus Phyllomedusa; species Phyllomedusa bahiana. Next base: position 69,468 of record JAODAL010006922.1, read on the forward strand.
AAGACCTCGGCAAGCAGTTTTCTCCCTCGCAGTGGCACAAATGCTTCAGTCTCACCCATAAGGCTGTCATAGCAACGAAGGCCCAGGAGACGAGTTTCAAGATCCTGTCCCGATGGTATAGGGTCCCTCACCTACTCCATAAATGGTATCCACAGGTCCCTGAGGCATGTTGGCGCTGTGGAGCATCTAGGGGGACCATGCTTCATATATGGCGGGACTGCCCCTCCTTGACAGGTTTCTGGAACGCAATATATGGTGTCCTTAGGGACATTTCAGGCATGTCTATCCCAAAGATCCCTAAGGCAGCCCTGTTGTTTATGTTTGACTTTCGGGCCCCAGCTTATAAAAAATCTCTTCTCAGACATTTGCTGCAGGCAGCGAAAACGGTTATTCCTAGGCGGTGGAAATAGTCAGTGCCACCTTCTATTGAAGATTGGTTTGTGGAGGTCTCCCACGTATATCACATGGAAGAACTTTTAGTCACTACGGAAGACCAAGCCCGGCTATTACTCAGGACGTGGACACCCTGGCTTCAGTTCAAAGACTCCCCTGCCTTCCAATCCCTTAGTATGTAGACATGACGCAATCCTTGCGGACCTGGAATCTATCTTCTGCCTACAGAAGCCCTTACATCGCCCCCTTTACCTTTCCCTCCTTGCCCCTCATTATGCCTACTCCTCCCCCCCTTTTTTTTTTCTTCTCTTCTCCCTTCTCGTCAGTGTTTGTATGTGAAGTATGTGTGAAGTGTCGTGTTGTATGTCCTGTTGGTTTGTTCTATGGCCGAAGCACATGTTCTTGCTTGAAACTCTCAGTTTGGACCGTTAAAGTCCCTTTGATACAGAGGCCATGTAATGGTACCCTTCTGTTCTAGGTTTATGTATCAGACCCACTTTCCTTACCACTTTTGTCTGTTGATCCTCTATAGCACAGGTGTCGGCCACATCCGGCCCGCGGCCTTGTGTTTTCCGGCCCGCGATCTCCCTGACTCCGCACGGCTGTTTTACCACAGCCGTGCGGAGTCAGTCAGCTAGTACAGGAAGAAGGCAGGAGGGATCGTTTCCCTCCCACCTTCTCCTTTTGTATGTACTGTGCTCGGTGAGCGCTGTACATACGGCGTCGCAGGGGGCGTGACGCGCCGCTTTACTCACGCCCCCTGTGACGCTGGGTCTCCTCAGCGGCAGCCTCTGCCGCCGAGGAGATCTCTGGGAGCTGCGTGCGGGCGTAAGCGGCGTGACGTCACGCCGCTTACACCATACACAGCTCCCAAAGCGGACCGGACCGCGCTGCACGGACACGAGGTAAGTAGCTTTTTTTAATTTTGTAATCATTAGGGGGGGCATCTGCCTGGCTACTGGTGGGGCTATGGGGGCATCTGCCTGGCTACAGGGGGGGCTATGGGAGCATCTGCCTGGCTACTGGGGGGCTATGGGGCATCTGTCTGGCTACTGGGGGGCTATGGGAGCATCTGCCTGGCTACTGGGGGGGCTATGGGGGCATCTGCCTGGCTACTGGGGGGCTATGGGAGCATCTGCCTGGCTACTGGAGGACTATGGGAGCATCTGCCTGGCTACTGGGGACTATGGGAGCATCTGCCTGGCTACTGGGGGGCTATGGGGGCATCAGCCTGGCTACTGGGGGGGCGATGGGGGCATCTGCCTGGCTACTGGGGGGGCTATGGGAGCATCTGCCTGGCTACTGGGGAGGGCTATGGGAGCATCTGCCTGGCTACTGGGGAGGGTATGGGAGCATCTGCCTGGCTCCTGGGGGACTATGGGAGCATCTGCCTGGCTACTGGGGGACCATGGGGGCATCTGCCTGGCTACTGGGGAGGCTATGAGAGCATCTGCCTGGCTACTGGGGACTATAGGAGCATCTGCCTGGCTACTGGGGAGGCTATGGGGGCATCTGCCTGGCTACTGGGGACTATGGGAGCATCTGCCTGGCTACTGGGGAGGCTATGGGAGCAGCTGCCTGGCTACTTGGGGGCTATGGGAGCATCTGCTGCTGGAGGCTATGACTGCCTGCTACTGGAGGACTATGGGGAGCATCTGCCTGGCTACTGGAGGACTATGGGGGCATCTGCCTGGCTACTGGAGGAATATGGGGGCATCTGCCTGGCTACTGGGCGCATCTGCCTGGCTACTGGAGGACTATATGGGGCATCTACAGGGGGGCTATATGGGGCATCTATCAGTCTACAGGGGGCTATGTGGGGCATCTCCCTGTCTACAGGGGGGCTATGTGGGGCATCTCCCTTTCTATATGGGGCATATTACCTGGCTGCAGAGGGCATATTACTACTTGGATAAAGGGGGCAAAAATACCTATCTACCTACATGGGCAGATAACTGTCATCTAAAGGGGGCGTTATAGCCACTTATCTACCTACAAATAGTTCTAAAATTATGTCGGCCCTTTAAGGTACGTCGTGAGGCTGATGTGGCCCCCGGCGAAAACGAGTTTGACACCCCTGCTCTATAGCATTGAACATATTCATATTCATGACTTTGATATTTTTTTCTCTTTCCTTATCATTTTTGTTTCTTATGAAGATTGGAATGTCATGATAGTATTTCCTGTCAGTTTTTTCTTACAACCTACTATTAGATCTTTAACATTACTGTTGGTTTTATTTTGACATAAGCCTGTTATACTTGCAAGCATTGTTATTTCGCATTTATCTTGCCTTGTAATGATTTATATTTTAAATAAACATCGTTGAATATAAAAAAATAGTTTGCTCTTTAAAGGAGAGATGGAAACACAAGTTAAAAAATGTTTTGTCCTTAAAAAAAGGCCCACATGTGGCTACATAAAAAAACAAGACAAAAATTTTTTAGCTAGAACATATCACTGGACAACAGTTTTGCACCCTTGAAAATTTCGGGTGATTATTATAAACCCATTCAAGCTAAGCGGAAATATAATTTCTGATAGTCTGTATCACGTAGAAATTTTGAGGTTAAGTTTGACTGAAGCATTTAAATGTAAACCGCAGCATTAGTTCTGAAACAAAAGTGTATTGCTGTTGATTTTCCTTTGTACTCAACGTCTGGTGCATACCTTATTATTAGTGTCAAGCAATAGACAGCTAGCATCAATGGATTTCAGTAGCATTGAGAACGCTTTTCCATCGTGGCAATATCTTTGTGAAACTGTTTACCATATTCCTCACTGACTGCATAAAAATTTGCAGGAAAGAATTCAAAATGTGAATGCAGAAAATGAATTTTCAATGACATGTTACACTTCATCACTTTGTAAGCTCCAAGAATGTTGTCAACCAATTCAATGTAGTTTGGTGCTCGATCATTGCCAAGGAAATTCTCGTAAACATCCCTGAATGATTTCCAAGCAATTTTCTCAGGCCCCTCAGCAGCTGTTCGAAGTGCTTGTCATTCATGATGTGTAGGATTTGTGGACTAACAAAAATGCCTTCCTTAATCTCGGCATCAGTTATTCTTGGGAACATTTGTCTCAAATAACAAAAATCTTGAAAACAATGAAGTGCAAGAAATTCATGCCTTTGCTTACCTATAAATTACATAACATATCATATATTGTGGATAATAGATGGACACCCTGAAAATAAGAGGAAAAAACACTCAAACAAAATTTCAGAAAAACGTTAAGTGAGAGGAAAATTTCAAGGTGATCTTCATGATCAGCAGCTCATATTACATACGATAAACCCAAAAGTGTTTAGGAAGCAAAATCTTCACTGTCCAGTGTATTCTGGGACCTCTCAAAGTCTGTCAGATGAGATGTGTGTGTGTATATATATATATATATATATGTCACATATTGCCTGTCAGTATATGAAAACATTTTTAAGGCATTAATGTACAGACATTCTTATCCAGAGTATAGGCTACAGTAACCAGCTTTTTTTCTGCTTAAGGCAGCTGCAGAGCAATGATGGCAATTAGCATAAATGCCCTCACCCATTACAATAATAGCAATATAAGAAATTCCCTACTATAATGCTATCCTCATACAGTGTAATATATAAAGTGTCTCCAAGCTGAAGAGATTCCAACTAGCCCAGTGTAAACACTGACATTACAGTAATTTTTGTGTTTATCTTTTAACATTGCTTATATCATCGGAGCATATTCATTAGCAGTGGACAGGCTCACTTTTATTAGTGCATTTTTGGAATAAGAATTAAAAAAATGGCAAAAAATTAATTTTTTCAGAGACATTTTATTGTTTTTATAAGTGTTGAAGAGGAACTGGTGCTTTCAGTGAATCATTGCATAGAAAGCAGACACATAGCAATATCATTCAGGATGTAGGATCACACATACCCAGATTTGGCACATTTGCACAATGAGATCACATTAAGTAGGGACAAAATGCACAATTTCTGAGAGGGAATTCCTGACTAATAATATTTCTCCTAATAATAGTGATTTCATCATCAGTGAATATTGCTTAAAAAAACAACTTATATTCAATGTGCTAAAATACCCATGAGAATCAGTGCCATGGGAAATGTACAAGAAACAAGTGTGACAATGATGAATTTCCTGCTGCACTCTGGATTTTGTTGCTTGTCTAATATTGCTCATATCCTTATCTAAGACTTGGCATAGACGGGGCACTTGTCAGGTTGCTTCTAGCCGTCTTCTCCCAAATTACAGCAACTGGTAGGCTCCTTTCCAATACAAACATTGAGCGGAGAAATAACATCAGCAATATTAGAACAGTGTATTCATTAAAGTTTGTACACATATCAGATTCTTAAGACTTTGAATTTTTGAATGTGCAGTAATGCATGGACTGCATTTACATTCTTGAAATGTGTGCCAATAAGAAATACAGTGAGATCTGTCACCTGAAACAGCCACAACATTTGTAACTGAATGCAAGTTATGCACAAAGCAATGCGGTACAACTACAATTGTGCACTTGTTTTATTGCCTTGTTGATTGACTTCACATGACAAAAGTCAAAACTGCTCTTGTTGTCAACTTTATGTAGGATGCAGTAACTTTGTTTTCCCTAAAAGTAAAGCACCAGGACTAGGTGGTTTGCCAGAAGAGTAGTATATAGAAAAGACTTAAAACCTTTGGGGTTTTCCAAGACTTTTAAAACCTCTCTACCTAAATTTCATGCTCACTTCTCCCATCAGCACTGTTTCAGCGCTGCAAGAGATCCAGTGTCCCCCGGCCGACCCTTGCTGATGACATCACATTAATGGATGCTGCGGTCAATCACTGACCTCTGTGGACACAGGTTGTACATGCAGGCATCAGGCCAGAGATTGATTGTGGGGAATATATTCATAACTTAATTCCAACCAATGTCGCATCACGTAAACAAAACTTGTTGCACATAACCACATTTTTATACGTTACTAGCAATTTAGGAGAGTCCTCCAGGACTTTATACGTGTTTCCTAATGTCCAGAATGATGGTTAGCCGAGACTCCACATGGTTGCTCGTACTTTGCAACACACCACTTGTGTCTCTTCTGCGTTCCATCTGGTCTTCTGTTTTTTAATCTTGAACTTTCTAATGTGAAAATCACCAATGCAGCGGTCACATGCCGCTAATTTACATCACCATTTAGAAGTAAACAGCTCTGAAAGGTGATGTAAGTAGAGGCACGTAAATACAAGATTGCAAACAGAAGGAACTGAGGATCGGAGGAAGTAGAGTATAAGTTTTTTTATTTTAATGAGGCCCCAGGAGCTGCCTATTTAAATTGCTTAGGAAGTGGACAACCACTTTAACCCTATTTCAATCTTAAAATGAACTTGCCTATTGTTGAAACACAATGGAAAATATTTTACTAAACAAGTAAATTGCAGGGCAGTTTCTTACTGAAACACTCCTTAACATGTAACAACAGATATGAAGTGGACAGATTACCCAGAAATTATTTTAATTTATGCTCATTTTCAAAACGTTAAGAGGAGATAACATTTCCAGATATCTAAAGCTCTCGGGGGTCCAATGCAAAATCTATGATAGGATCTTCAGCTACCATGTGCCATTTAAATTCTGGTGTCTTCTCTACCTCCTCAGACGCCAGGGCCAAGTAACAACTGCTACTTCTGAACCTCTTATAATTCCTCCTCCCCGTCTAGCCTATAAAACATGGGAACAAAGGGCTGAATCCACAAACTTCTCATTCAGCTCCCCTGGTACAATTGCAGTTTTAGGAACATATATTCTCATACAACATGTTTAGTAATGAAACCATCACCTACATTTTATTTTACTAATTATGACAAGATATGGATATTCTATTCTTACTGGTTTTTGTTTTATTATCTGTATATGATTATATGGGTAACCCGAATTACTTTTGAAAGCATTTAGAGATTTGCTGTACAGAAGCCATATAGGAACCTGGGAATAGGAGACTTCAATCAGAGGGATTACTAGTTATGTTCTGTGCAGGGAGGGGTTACCATCACCTAATGTAAATGATAATATCTAGTGTTATCAACATATTGGTGTTAGCTTTCTTTGTAATCCTGCCTGTGATAATAATGAAGAGACTGCCAAAAAGTGGCCAGAGTAAAACTGCTACATTTAGTTTTTTAAATAGTGACATAAAAATATGTTTGAAATTAAAACTTGATCTCAACATTAAAACAGGTCAATTTCTGTTGACGCATTCCCTTTAAGGATGAACCTGTTAAACTAAAGGAGAGAATGATAGATTGATACAGGAGTGGATGGATTTAAGTTAGAGGTAATTGATAATGAGCAGCAGTTGCATGTATTCGCAATGATGACATGATATAATGGACATGTACAAGGTCAACTCACATTATTATGACCACAAGTTAATATCCAGAGTAACTGCCGTTTGCAGCAGTTAGATGACTCAGTAAGGTCATGGTAGATTGTCACAAGTATCTGAAGGCATGCTGACTATAGTGCATCACACAGCTACTGGTGGGTGCGTGGGTGAGGATCCACAGAGCGAACATGACGATCAAGTTGGTCCTAGAGAATCTCATCTGGTCTTAAGTCTTGAGAATTAGGAGGCTTGAAAGTCTTGGTCATGCTCTAACAACCAATATTGGACATTTTCACCTTTTTGACATGTTGCCTTGTCTTGCTGGAGGATCCCATCTGCTCCAGGGAAAATAATCAGCATGTATGGGTGTATGTGATCTGCAGGGATGGATTCATACCAAAAATCAGTTGAGTGTCTGACAAAAGGATGAGTGGGCCCAAAACATGCCACAAAAATATTCCCCAAACCATAACAAAAATGTGCCAGGTTGTGTTCTTCCAGCAATGGTTACAGTTTCTATGTTGCTTATTCGTAATGGTGCCATTTGTCCACTCATGATACACTTTCACCAAAGCAGCATGCATAGACCAGTAATCATCCCTTTTTGCAACGCTCATAAATTGCCTTTTTACCCTTATATACCCACCAAGCCAACTCAAGACACGTGATTTCCTTCAGGAGTAGGTAGTGGTTATAATAATGTTACTTGACTGTGTTGTTGTGTTGCTGGCCATAGATCTTTTCAGAAGTTATCAATGCCACTGCAGATTTCAAAATATTTTGTAACCAAAAGGAAAAAAGAAGTACACTAAAAGATTTGTAAAAGGGTAATAATACATAAATACATGTTTCCAGCTGATGACTCCCCCTTTACAGTGTGTTGTTCTAGAATCCAAAAATCCCCCTTTATGTAAGAATTAAATAATTCACAGGACTCCCACTGTCATTTAAGGAGTCAGGTGTAAATGTACTTTGCTTCTGACTCGAAAATCCTGCTCCAAATCATATAAGCCTAAATATCACTGAGCTCAGCTATTCTCCTATCACATCCTGCTCTCAGATAGGGCAACATAAACCACCTGACAGGTTCCCTTTAAGATTACTGTAACTTAACATATAATACGCTTGGTACTCTGCCCCTCGTACTGCAGGAATAGTCCCAAAGCAGCTGTAATGACAGGGCTTTATTAGCTAGCAGGTACTCTCTACAGATGCTTAGGCAACTTGTCATTCCCTGGTTAGAGGGGTTGTCCAATTCCTAAAAAAAAAAATTAATAGTAAAAAAAAAAACCTTCTCTGTTCCAGCGCTGGATCTCTCTTATGTTTTAGTTCTTCTTCCCAACGGGGCCATGGACATGTGCCTCTGCCTACATCCCCGTTTGGCACTGTTCTTTTCCAAATAGCGATGTAAATGAGTGGCATGTAAGTGCTACAGCAAATCAGCAGTGATGTCCCCGTTTGGAAGAAGAAGGAAGGGATACACAATGCTAGAACGGAGGAAAGGAGTTAGGTGATTTTAATTTTTTTTTCTCGGAAGGACGTAAATGGTTACTGTAATTTATGTCTTCACAATTTTAATATTGGGCAGAGTAGGCCAAGTAACACCAGAGGTTCAGTTTAATCATTGTACATTGTGTGTTCATATATATCCATAGATAGATAGATCTATACAAAAAACTCCTTATCCCCCTCTCTTCATCCACATTTTTCCCCACCCTTGGCTGAACTTGATGGACATATGTCCTTTTTCAACTGTACTAACTGGTGATTTTGCAAGTTGTCCCACCTACAAAGAAAGGAGAGGTCTGCAATTTTTAATCGTAGGTACACTTCAACTGTGAGACGGAATCTGAAAAAAAATAATGAAAATCACATTGTATGATCTTCAAATCTTTAATTTGCATTTTATTGCTTGAAATAAGTATTTGATCTCCTACCAACCAGCAAAAATTCTGTCTCTCACAGACTTGTTAGTTTTTCTTTAAGAAGCCCTTCTACTCTGCACTCATTACCTGTATTAATTTTACCTGTTTGAACTCATTACTTGTATAAAAGACACCTATCCACACAATCATTTACACTCCAACCTCTCCACCACTGGCCAAGATCAAAGAGCTGTCTAACAACACCAGGGACACAATTGTAGACCTATACAAGGCTGGGATGGGTTACAAGACAATAGGCAAGCAGCTTGGTGAGAAGGCAACAACTGTTGGTGCAATAATTAGAAAATGGGAGAAACACAAGATGACTGTCAATCTTCCTCAATCTGGGGCTCCATGCAAGATATCACCTTATGGGGTAAGGTTGATTCTGAAAAAGGTCAGGAATCAGCCCAGAACTACATGGGAGGACCTGGTCAATCATGTGAATAGAGCTGGAACCACATTGTCAAAGATTACCATTGGTAACATAATACGCAATCATGGATTAAAATCCTGTAAGGCACGCAAGGTCCCCTTGCTTACGCCAGCACATGTCCAGGCCTGTTTGAAGTTTACCAATGACCATCTGGATGATCCAGATGAGGCATAAGAGGCCATGTGGTCAGATAATAGAACTTTTTGGTATCGGCTTCACTTGCCATGTTTGGAGGAAGAAGAAGGATGAGTACAACCCCAAGAACACCATCCCAACCTTAAAGCATGGTGGTGGAAACATCATACCATTGGGGGTGCATTTCTACGAAGAGGAAAGGATGACTGCATCATATTGAAGGGAGGTTGAGGCCATGTATCATGAGATTTTGGCCAACAACCTCTTTCCCTTAGTAAGAGCATTGAAGATGGGTCGTGGCTAGGTCTTCCAGCAGGATAATGACCCAAAACACACAACCAGTGCAACTAAGGAATGACTCCGTACAAAGCATTTCAAGGTCGTGGAGTTGTCTAGCCAGTCTCCACACCTGAACCCAATTGAAAATTGTTGGAGGCCAGCGACAGCCCCGAAACCTGAAGGATCTGGAGCAGATCTGTATGGAGGAGAGGGCCAAAATCCCTGCTGCAGTGTGTGCAAACTTTGTCAAGAACTACAAGAAACGTCTGACCTCTATAATTGCAAAGGTTTCTGTATCAAATATTAAATTCAGTTTTTCTATTGTATCAGATACCTATTTCATGCAAAAAATGCAAATTAATTATTTAAAAATCATACAATGTGATTTTCTGGATTTTGTTCTAGATTCTGTCTCTCACGGTTGAATTGTACCTGCGATAACAATTACAGACCTCTTTATTCTTTGTAGGTGGAAAAACTCGCCACTGTAGCAAATACTTATTATCCCCACTGTACAAATACATGTATATAAACACACACATTTATATTTGCCTCATATAGAAGATGCCTGCTTGCAATCATTGGATGAGAGGGTGAAGATATTTTTTCGACAGATCTGCTACAATAACATCCCGTCATCACATCAGAAAAATCTAAACAGCTCTTTGACCAAAAGTAAGCAGCCTGTACAGTAGCTTTAGAATTGAAAGCTCATTGAATTTCTCCTATTTAAGATAACTTGTATTCATATTTGCCTCTATTGTCTTATTTGGTATATATAGTTCTGTAATTCCCAAATAAGAAAAATCAACAAATCAGCTTAAACTTGTAGGGCTGTAATAAGCAGCACAAATCTCTGTCCTGGACAAACATTTTGGTATAATGTGTCAGTGTAGGTAAAACATGGGCCTGAAGTTCATGCAGCTGAGCTCACAGAGGACTTTACTGGAAACATAATGCACATCTCAGTTATGAGCAGGAGTAGGTTTTTATGATCACATTTTGTCTTAGTTGCAGATTTTATGCATATTCACCTTCTGGTTTTACGCTATGTCCTAAAACAGTAAATATTACCATCTTTGCACTCAGTTTATACAATTGTTGCATTTTGTAGACTGGAGAATAGAAGGATTATACTACATTAAATTCAATATGTAAGGAAGCTCATTAGACATCTCTACAGAAATAAAACTGAAAACAGTGAAGGTGGAATTTCCTTCAGTTCAGCATATAGTAGATTACCCAGTGTGTATGAGCAGCACATCTAAAAGGCATTCAATGTGTAGAAACAATGAAAATGCCGTCCATGTGCAAGTACAGTTTTGTGTGCAGTGCAGTTACAGATGTATTATCTACCGGACATTAAAAATGTAATAGGAACTGACATCCCAAGATGCCAAAAATATTGACTGACAAACTGAAACCGAGCAGCCCATTTATTTATAGCGTCGATAGCTTTAAAGTGAATGTCCACTTTTCATTTATCTAAGCAGATCTAAATTTGATGCTGATTATTTTCTGTAATTTATCTGAAGGTTTAGAGCTCAGTTTTTCTGGTAAAAGTCACCACTAGGAGGAGCTTAGGGAATTATTGAATGTAGATTTCTATAATTAGCATTGCAATCAGCGGGCACTGTAGACATCTGTATGAAGTAACTGCTTTAGAGGTCAGTGGACAAAACCAGAACTGTATTATCTAACTCTATGGCTATTAGAAAGGAGGGAATCTGAAGCTTTGCCTCAAAAATCCCTATAACGATATAAAATAAATCAGCACAGAATTCCAGTAATAATATAGTGATGACAGGTAGACATATACTTCAAGAAAACCTGAGTGCTCCATCTAAATAAAACAGGAATAGACACAGTTCCTGTACTGTATACCCAATGCTAAGTAGCTCTGCTAAAGCTGAATTAAAATGTATGTGCATGTTCATAGTACAACTGCGGCATCTGGCTGCCATTAAACATCATGTAGTGATCGCTTCATAAAAACTCTACACATGAAACAAATGTCAGTAGAATTAATGACAGGCACGAAAAAACTCCACGAGTTCTTATTAACACTTCACATCAGAAGAGTAAAGTAGGATGCTCTTTGGGAAACATTCATTTTCAAGTATAATAACGCTCTGGATTTCTAGCTTCTACTTGGAAACTAGTGAGAAATGATATAAAATGGCTTCTCGCCGATTGGCGATTTCCAGTAATAACTTGTAAATGAACACATTGTTGTCGCTTTCCCTTTTCTTAAATTTTAGGTATCTAGAAAGGCTAGGTATGTGAACGGAAATAATCGAGGCATTTTCTTTAGATACTTTTAGCTGTTCCTTTTTTACATAAGTAACTACAGGCTCCTCCAGTCCTAGTGGATGTGTGCCCAGAGAGGCCATGAGGCATGCACTGTAATGCGCGGTCCTCCACCAGAGCATGCATCATTTTTGGTTTTGAGGAAATAACGGCCGCTGCCTGCCGGAGCAGCACTAGCTTTGTCTTTTATTGCTTACTTCCCGCCTTTGTTTTGTTGTTTGGACTACAGCTGACATCCTCAAGTAAAAGTTCACAGTTTGTCAGCACATGAGCTGGCACGTATTTCCTCATCTGCTCCACCACCGTTTGATAAGCTGATTTTTCTTGTTCCAGAGATCGGATAAGGTTTCTTGCTTTGTTTTCTCTGGATACAATGTTCTCAATATTGGTTTCCAGACTCTGAATCTTGGTGTGAGCTACCTGTTATTGAAGGAGGAAGAATGGGGTTGATAAGGCAATGTAATACATGGCAGAAAACGTTACTGTATGAAAAACTGATAATAAACGGGCTATATGTACCCACATGAAATTTAAAGGGGCTGTACAGAATCAGAGAAAGATGAGCACTTTCGTCGGAAAACGGCACAAGATGTGCCCATAGGTTACGTGTGCTAATACAGTTTATGTGGATTTAGTCTAACAGAACAGAGCAACAATACCAGGCACAGCCCATGGATGGGTTGTTTGTTAAGAAAACTATGGGGTCGATTTACTATAGCAATTGGGCCAGAATTCTGGCGCAACATTTTTTTACATCACATTAATTATATGTTCTAGACCAGGCATCCTCAAACTGCGGCCCTCCAGCTGTTGGGAAACTACAACGCCCATCATGCATTTATATAATCTATAACAGTGGTAATGATGGGAGTTGTAGTTTTTAGACACTTCTGCGCTGCATCTGACAAAAAGGACGATGCTTCTACAAAAAGGTGTGACTTGCCAGAAAGCTTTTTTCTATTTTTTAGTACGATTATGGGTAAAGACACCTTACTCTATCTGCTTTTAACCAGGGCTGTGGAGTCGGAGTCGTGGAGTTGGTACCTATTTTGCAGGAGTCGGAGTCGTCATAAAATGGACCGACTCCGACTCTCAAAATATATAATAAGTTGGTCCAGTTAGTTTGATGCAGCGCAAAGAGCAATTTTATATACAGTCATCTTACCGATCTTATACATAAATGGGATTTGCAAGTATTTAGCATCTGTTTTGTTCTGCAGATTCTTGTCATGTAAATGCATTGTTACTGTTTTGCTCCTAAAAATCAAAATGTTAATTTTTATTATTTTGTTAGTATTTGGGAAATCTGCCTTTGGTTTTCAATACTGCCTGAATCCTTCTGGACTCTGAATCAGATTCAATTATATCTTGACCAAAATCTGATCCCAGGTCTCTTTTACACATTCAAAAGTTCAAAACATTGTACCATTTTGCTGATCAGTGTATGTTCTACCTAAATAGTTTGATTATTGTATCATAAAGTGATAAAAAGACAGATGTAACCATTTTACTATAGTAAAGTTATCACTTAAACATGTGCCATGTATGAGGGAGTCAGAGTCAGGAGTCGGATGTTTGGGAAATTGAGGAGTCTGAGTCGGGGCTTTGGCTTGCCGATTCCACAGCCCTGCTTTTAACAGCTATAAATACATGTGTTACCTTTCACTGGAATTCTGTCTGTGATTATATTGTAATGACTACTAAGATGTCACCGCTACAAAACACTATGGGACACATGTATGAAAACGGTCTAGGTCTAAAATTCACTTTGTTGCCCATAGCAACCAATCAGAGCGGCACTTTCATTTCATATAGTGCTCTGGAAAAATGAAAGGGGCGTTCTGATTGGTTGCTATGGGCAACAAAGTGAGTTTTAGACCTAGACAGTTTTCATACATGTGGCCCATAGTGTCAGTATATTACAAGGCTCAGAGGTCAGAGTGAAAATTGCAGGATTTCAGTAAAGTTAAAAAAAAAAAAATAATCACAAAAAGAAGTAATGACGGTGCTGTTCAGGCCTCAGCACAGTCCTCTGCCATTAAAGTTATAGCAGAGACTGCGCTTTTGGCCATGATGCTGTGATGTCCAATCACGCCCTGCACCAGGACTCTGACATCCCATAAGAAGACCACTTGTGCTCTTGGACATCACTTGCGATAATCTCTTTTAGCTTGAGCTGGCATTTCATATTAGAATTGGATTGCGGACCTCCTTGCCTGTCTTCTTTTCTTGTCCGTTTTTGCCTGTCGTTTTTATATCCTTTTTGCTATCTCCGGTTTGACCTGTATTTTCCTGACTATTCCTTTTTGTTGGTTTGTCTTGTCTTGTTCTGTGTTTTACTTGCTTAGTGAAGGGAACGTCAACCAGTTGAATAGGGTCAGGTTGACAAGTAGGCAGGGTCACTTTCAGAACCAGCGCCCCAAACATGCTTAAACGGCTCCAACTTTTAAGGCACCAAAATCAGGGTTCCCCAGTGTTATCAGCACACCCCTATAGAATGTTTTCGTGTTCATCAATTTACCTGTAACTTCTCTAAAAGGTCCATGTTTTGCCTCTTGAGCTGGTTGTTTGCCTTCTCCAGCTTCTGGAAAGCCTCTGTGTCATCAGATGGATTGGATGTTTCTAGCATTTCATCATTAATTACATGATACTCAACCTCATAAGCATGAAGCTGCTTAGAGATGTCCATTTCAAATACCTGCATGAAAATGACAGTAAGAGATGAATGATGGTTCAAGAAAATTGCACATAAAGAAAGCAGTTAAAGAGAACCTGCCACATAGATTATGCCCCCCTTGCTGAGGGCAGCTCAAGCTAGTGACAGGCCTGCTGTTTCCAGCGGTGTCCCTTATTCTGTAAGATGTTGTAGTTTTAGAGTATTTGGTGCTCAAATCTGCAGTTTTCAGCCAGAAAAGAGTTATGAAAAGAGTCCGTTTTTTTTCATACCCCACCCACCTGAGACTAGCCCCGCCCACCTCAACTGATAAACCTATTACTTTGAAAAGGTAGAAGCATGTGAATAACTGCCGGATGGGCGGGGGCTAGCCTTTGGTGGGCGGAGCTAACACCTGCTCATGAATAAGATTTGAGCATTAAATGCTCTAAAACTGCAGCATTTTACAGAATAAGGGACACAGTGCTGGGAACAGCAGGTCTGACATTAGCTTGTGCTGTCCTCAGCAAGGGGGACATAACCTATGTGATAGGTTCTCTTTAAACATTTATTTAACCTTGTAGATATAAAGAAATGGTACTTGGCCAGCGTAGACGTACTGTTATGCTATAACCCCTTACCGCCGGAGCCGGATTTGGCCTCTCTGACAGAGCCCCAGTTTTAAAATCTGACATGTGTCACCTTATGTGAGAATATCTTTTTGACACTTTAACCTATCCAAGTGATTCAGAGACTGTTTTCTCGTGACACATTGTGCTTTAAGTTAGTAAGAAATTTTGGTCCATACAATCCTTGTTTATTTGTGAAAAATATCAAAATATCATGAAAATTTGGAAAAAATAGCAATTTTCAAAGTTCAAAAAATTTCTTAGTGTAAGGCAGATAGTTATTCCACTCAAATTAGTTTAGAACTACCATCTACCATATGTCTACTGTAGATTGGCATCATTTTTTAAATGTTTATTTTTTTTTACCACATTAGGGGGCTTAGAAATTTTGTAGTCATTTTTCACATTCTCAAGAAAATTAGCAAAATAGATTTTAAGGGACTAGTGCAGTTCTGACGTGGCTTTGAGTGGTCTGTATGTTAGTTACCCCCATAAATGACTCCATCTAAGAAACTACACCCCTTAAAGTATTTAAAAAAGCATTTAGGAAGTTTGTGAATCCTTTAGATATTTCACAAAAATTAAAGCAAAGTGGAGGTGAAATTTCAAAATGTAATTTTTTTTTTTTGCAGATTTTATATTTATATCCATTATTCACTGGAATACGGTAAATGTGACCAGGGAAATGCAACTTAATATTGATTTCCCAGATTCTGCTGTTTTCAGAGATATCCCATATGTGCGCTATTTGGCTCAACCATAAGCCTCAGAATAGGAGGAGCACCTACCGGACTCTGGGTCTCATTTTCACTACGATTTTATTTAGGCGCCGTTTCAGGTTTGCGGACACCCTTAGGTGCTAAAACTTAAACTCCCCTAAAAAGACCCCATATTCGAAACTAAACCCCTTAAGGAATATATCCAGGGGTGCTGTGACTATATCGACCCCACAGGTGTTTCACGATTTTTTTTTGCTCTGAAAATAAAAAAAAATATTTTTTCCAACAATCTGCAATTTTAGCTGAAAAGGTTTAATTTTACATGGAATCCTGGAAAAAAAGCCATCCCAAATTGTGTTACGCTATTTCTTCCAAGTTCAGCAATACCCTACATGTGGGGCCATGTCGCATTTGCAAAGCCCCCACAATACCAGAACAGGTGAGACCTTCCAGAAGTTGCCTCATTTTAGATTCAACACCCCTCATGGATCTCATCTAGGGGTGTACTGTGCATTTTGTGTGCACAGGTGTTCCATAGTTTTTTTTTAGCATTGGGCCATGAAAATGGGGGGAAAAAACGCAGTTCCGCCATTGTTTTTTGGCCTTCATTTTTACGGTGTTCGCCGTACGGGATAAATGACTGGATAACTTTAATATGGGAGTCGGTACAATTACAATGATATAAGTTTTATATAGTTTTTTATGTTTTATTACTTTTACACAATAGAAAAAAAAATTGCATTTTTATGTTGTCATAGTCTGACAGCCATAACTTTTTTTTATTTTTCTGTATACGGAGAAGATTATGGGCTTGTTTTTTGCAGGGTGAGTTTTTATTGGTACCATTATGGGGGGCATATGACACTTTGATCACTTTTTATTAAGGTTTTTGTGAGGCATTCTGGTAGGGTTTTTATTTTTATTTTTTACAGCAGTCACCGTGTCGTATAAATGACATGCCTGCTTTACTCAGCAGGTCGATACGATTACAACGATAACCAATTTGTATATTTTTTAATGTTTTAATGATTTTACACAATAAAAACACTTTTATTCAAAAGGGAAAACACGTTTTTGCATTGCCGCAGACTGAGAGCCAGAACTTTTTTCTTTTTCTGAGTATGGAGCTGTAGCAGCTTGTTTTTTGCGGGATGAGTTGACGTTTTTATTGGTATTTGGGGGGGACAAGGCTTTTTGATCGCTTTTAAATTCGTTTTTTGGAAGGCAGGGTGAAGAAAATACTGCAATCCTAGTAGGGTTTTTTTTATTTTTAACAGCGCTCACCGTGCAGTATCCATCACAAGTTAGTTTTACTCCCTGGTTTGAGACGATTATGGTGACACCCCATTTATATAGCTTTTTTTATGTGGAAGTACTTTTTTTTAAAAAACAAAGTGTTTTTTGTGTAAAACAATATTTATGCATCGCAATCTTCTAATAGCTGTAACTTTTATTTTTCTGTATACAGAGCTGTGTAAGGACTTATTTTTTGCGGGACGAACTGATGTTTTGGCACCAATTTGGTGTTTATATGAGCTTTTGATCACTTTTTATTCCATTTTATGTGCTGCGGGATGTACAATTCTGTGACCGTTTTTTTTTTGTTTTTTTTTTACGGCGATCACCGTACGGGTTAAATAACGCGACATATTTATAGGGTGGGTCGTTACGCACACGGCGATACCAAATATAGGTACTTTATTTATTTTTTATCTTTTTTGGGGCGATTGGTGTTTGTAAAGGGGAAAAGGGCGATGTACGTGTTTTTATTTTATTTTTCATGTTTGTGTTTTACTTTTTTACACTTTTTTTACTTTTCCACACTTTAACGATCGTCAAATCGTTCATACAATAGGAGATCAGCACACAGCATTACTGCTGTATACTGGTCGCCATGGTGACTGTCAATCACCATGCCCTCAATGCATTGTGTTCATGGTGACGTCACCAGACAACCCGGATGCTTTCATTAAGTATCCGGGCTGTCGGGTAAAGAGATCAGCAAGCGGCACCTCCACCGCTCACTGCTCCGATTTTAGGCAGGAAGGGCTCACTACTCCTGCCGGCAGCTTCGATGTCATGCCCATGATAGGTCGCGACATCTAAGGGTTAATCAAGTGCGTTCCGGCCGCGGGGGATGTGGCTTGATGCCAGTAGTAATATACTGCTGGTTCCATGCTGCGATCTTGCGAATTCCGCTCGTGAGCTCGCAAGATCGCCATGACGTACCCATACGTCAAATTGCGGGAACCCCTATGTCAAATGTCGGTAAGGGGTTAAGGCAGGGGTGGGCAATTAATTTTCCAAGGGGCCATATGAGAAAGTGGGATGGTTTTAGAGGGTCGGACTCATTTTAAAAAAACCACAAAAAAATACGGTGAACGGGGAAAAAATGGGATTTTTGTACTTACCGTAAAATCCTTTTCTCGTCCAATTCATTGGGGGACACAGCACCATGCGTATAGGCCCTTGCCTTCGGAGGCAGACACTAGGCGGACCAAACGAGTCGGGCCCGCCCCGGTGGACTATATCCCTCCTGTTGACGCCAGGCTGATCAGTTGGTACAAAAGCCGTGGCCGAGATGAGGAACCAAAGAGAACCTTAATTCCCTGGCGACAAAAACGAGGGCGGGACCTGTGTCCCCCAATGAATTGGACAAGAAAAGGATTTTACGGTAAGTACAAAAATCCCATTTTCTCGCCAATAATTAATTGGCGACCATTCATTTGGACACCATGGGATGTCCAAAAGCCGTCCCAGAGGGTGGGCAACTAGCAAGCTTCATCAGCAGTGACAAGCATCAGCCCACTGCTACCTGAAGTACCTTACGGCTGAGAGCTGCGGCAGCCGAGGCCCAGGCATGAGTTGGGTAGAACCTAGACGAGGTATGGGCCGAAGCACAGGTGACAGCTTTGGAAACCTGCAAAAGCTGAGGTTTGAAGGTGGCCCCAACTGCTCGTGAGGAGCGAGCCGTGACATGCGTAACTATGGACCAGATCCGGCTGGCAACGGCGGCCTAGAAGACGCCAAGCCATTGTAAGGACCCTCAGAACAAACCAAGAGGACTGTGCGTACCTAAAGGACCCAAAACAGAGAGGTAGAACCGAACGGCCCGGACCATGCCTACCCAACGCAACAATCGTCCTCAAAGATGAGAGGACGAGGGGCAAAAGAGAACAGAACCCGGTCTTCATCGATATCAAGCGATGAAACCATCCCAGGGAAGCATGACGGAACAAGGCACAGAGTATCCTTGTCCTTCCGCAGACCCCAGAACAGGGGCCTGCAGATAGAGCTGCCCGTACAGACACTTGGTGGCTAGAAGTGATGGCCACCCAGAAGGCCACCTTCCATAAAAGTAAACACAGGGAGACCTCCCGTGGAGGCCCGAAAGGTGCAGACTGTCTGATTTCCCGAACAGACATTGCATCCCACAGTTCGATAGGCTTACGAACCAGAGGGACCAAACGCATGACCTCCTGCAAAAGAAACCTAAACCTGTGAGCGGAGGCCTTACTTGCGCTGCACAGACTCGGCGAACCCTGCCCTTTCAAGTGGGAGAGGGCGAGCCCAAGCTCCCGGCCTGACTGTGGAAAAGACGGCATCCTTGGAGTAGAACATACCAAAGAGTGAAATTTCTGGACAACAGACCCAGGACTGAGGCCTGCGTGCCCGAATCATGGTCCGTATAACGGAACCCGACAAAACCAGGAGATCTAGGGTTGCAGTCTCAACAGCCCCGCCGTGAACCTGCAACCGCGGTACAGTGGGTTGGAGCAGAGGGCCTTGTGACAGAAGGCCTGGCGCAAAGGAGACGGTCAGGGACCGTTTGCCAATCGGGCACGAGCCCCGCGTATCCCAACCTGCGGCCCTAAACCTAAGGTGAAGGACACAGCTGGTATCCTCTCGGACTCGAGTTCTCTAGGAAGAAGGGCCCAGAGTCAAAAGAGACGGGACAGACCAACCTGCCCCAAGGCAGGACCAGCAAGTCCACTGCCAGCCGGTGGATTCTGCCTGCCATATAACCGGCGCAGTTTGAGAGACGCCACCAAGTCGACGTCTCGCGTACTTCACCTCGGGTAGGAAAGGCGAAGCACTTCCGACAGAAGAGTGGCCAAATTGGTTTCCCACCCCTGGAAGGGGGGTTGCCGACCAGGGTGGAGATTCAGACACGCCACAATCGTGGTGTTGTCCGACTGAACCCGAACTGGGTGCCCGCAGATGAGAGGGGAACCCAATGAGAAAGCGCTTAAGGAAATAGTTTGGGGTTCAAGCCCATTGAACTGACGACTGACTTCCCCGAGTGACTAGACACCCCGGGTCGACCGGGAGCAGGGCCCCGCCCCGAAATGCTGGCGTCTGTGGTGATGACCAGCCATTGCGGGGACAGAAATGACCTCCCTTGATGTAATACCGGGAAGGCTAGCCACCAGCCCAGGATAAGACGGGCCTGGGGTGGCAGGTGCACCGCTGAGACCAAGGACATTGGAGACCTGCATTACTGAGGCAGGATTGCCCGCTGCAGGTAGCGAGCAAGGAGCTGTGCAAAGGACCATGCCTCGGAGGCGGTCCTCAAGCTGCCAAACCCTCGCATGCAACTCTAAAGAATGTGCCAGGTGCGATACAGAGATAGGGGATCGACTACGCACTGTAGCTTCCAGATGGGAGAAAACCCTCTGGAACCTGAGTGAGAATAAATCATCCCTCAAAATTCCATCCCCAATAATGGAATCAGGCCGGGATTGCTGCAAATTAACCATCCAGCCGAAGCGGGCTATAAAAACCCGAGGGACGATGCTGACCCGGCAGGCGCTTTTGAGGTGGAACCAACCCCCTGATGCGAATGGATCGTCATTAGGGGTGGCAGGAGCTATATGAAGACCCTTGGTGCAGCTGCGAGGCCGAACAGCAGAGCTCTGAACGGAGCAATGTCGAGAGCCTACTGTGAACCCGCGGGGACCGCTGATAGACCTGGGACATAGGGACGAAAAAACAACCCGATGCCCAAAGCAGCTAAAAAAACGCTCTCGACGCTCCCGAGAGGCTACCGCTGACCGGAGCGACTCCAGAGGAAACCGGGCCCATACGCATACCGGTTGAGCTCTTTGAAGGGCCGACATAGGCCCTAATGAAGTCCCCTTCATGGGAACCCTAAAGGGTTCTGAATAAGACCCTTGCTCAGACTCAGAGGCCGGCATAATCTCTCCTTACCGGGGGAGAGTGCAGATTGCCAGAGGGAAACTGACGCCCGAGCCGGAGCTATGGGCGCGGAGACAGCTGCAACCGTGCTGGTTCAGCCAAACAAAGTGAATGCTGAAGTGGCGACCCTGCGAATCCAGGTATCGCTGGCCCGAACCTGCCAGATCCCCTGGAACTGGAGGAAATGCCCCCACCCCAAAACCGATTCTCGGGTGGGGGCCGGCTCGTCAAACCAAGCGCTAGTTGGGCCAAAGTCGCCGGCGCGTTCTGCGAGATCACCACGTGAATGCCGCTGCACCGGCTGGTCCTGAGGGGTAGCATACTACGACCCTCTGTGGCCTCCCAAAGAAAACGCTTACCACAAGCGAACGGAAGCGCAACCAATAGCTCCTTGGCGGCTGCAACCCCCGCCAAAAAATCCGTTTCCGGGGAACGGTGAGCGGCCACTGTATTGGCCTACGTTCTAGCCATAAAAACGGGTTGACACCAGCGAGACTTCACTGGGACCGCAGAAATTCTGAGAACTCGGAAGCGAGATTCCACAACTCCCTGTGGAAGCTTCCAGCCGAAAGCCGCTGCTGCTATGACCAGACCATGCAAGCTGAACTGCTGAGAAGCAAGCGCAGGTCGCAGGGCTGCCAAGGCGGACTTACAACAACCCATGAGGATGCCGGTCCGTGCCGTCATCAAGGACCGCCGCGCCTGAGACAGGGATGGCCATAGGCTACTTGAGCCGGGTGACTGGGGTGTTCCCTGATGGGACCACCGACCACTATGACCCTGATCCTCCAGGAAAGGGTGAAGAGACTTAAGTCGTCTGATAGGAAACAAACACCTGACCGGATGTTTTAAATTCCTGGCAAACAGTTCTCAATTTCAGGCGTGCAGGGAATACCAAACGCTGTCACCTGCCGCCCTAAGGGAGACCTCCTCCTGGGAGGCCGAGACATCCTCACCCTTAACATGAAGGGAGTCTCTGACAGCTCTGATAAGGGCTTGGACCGCTGCTGTCATCCTATTAACCCTGTCTGGCCCAGAGCCAGCGACAGGGAAGTCTCCAACAGAGACCCTATCCGGGCCTGGAGCTTTCCCGGCTAAGGGCTTAGACTGCTGCTGTCTGGCCCAAAGCCAGGGACAGGGGAGACTCCAGAAGGGGCCGTATCAAAGCCTGGAGCTTTCACATCCGTCCCCAATAGCCCGGATGAGGGCTTGGACTGCTGCTGCTGCATCACCATCTCTGTCTGGCTCAGAGTCAGAATCAGAGGGGTCCCCACTTGAAGAAGCCGTATCCAGGCATGGAGCTTCTATCTCCGACCACCGTCTGATGGGAGAGAGCTCGGGTGATAACGAGGCAGAGAGAACTCTAACCCTCTTACGCTAACACTCCGTACGGGCTGCGCCGGGCGCTGGACCCTGGGAGGTGCGAGGCTGGGCAGCGACGGCATGTGCCACATGGCCAAAACCGTAACCTTGATGGGACCACCGACCACTATGACATGGCCCATTATGGGGCCACCGACCCCCGGCAGGGGGCGTCGGGCCCAGGGGTGGCCAGCAGCGGAGCCGCGCAATGGCACAAGGTGCACTGGGGCTAGCCAACACGAAAACTCGGTGGCAGCAGGCGCAGGCGACGCCAGTCGCCAATGTTTTGGGCGCGGGCGGGTTTTAACCCCTTATGCTTAAAAAACGGACATGGGGCGCGTGGGGCAGGGATGGATGGCCCACAGGAGGCCAACTTACCATCTGTGTCCTCCTCTGTAGCCAGGAGAGCAGCACGCCATAAGGACGCCGAACGCCGGAAAAACGGCGTTTAGGCTCCGCCCAGGCTGCTGGAGGTCCTGCCCCATCCTGGGAGGGGCTTGGACCCGTTTGGAGCCACCCACGGGGTGGCACCGGCCCATGAAAGGTCCGGCCTAGTTGTGGTCTAGGCGCGGCCTAGGCCTTCAGAAGCCGCGGCCTAAATTTGGACTCGCGGCCGGAACGCTGCAACAGCGGGTGAGTGGGACCCCACAGCCCCTGGGGAGACCTGCCCTGCCCCCCCTCCGTCAGGGATGAGTCCTGAAGGTGCGGCACCGCTGCGAAAATGCCGCGGAACCGCCAGGTTAGCTGAACGCCCTGCGGCGTTCAAACATGGAGGGAGGGGGACAGGGTGGGCGGGGCAACAGAGAGGGCCCACAGGAAATCTCCCTTGTGCGCCTGGACGCAAGTTGCTCCGCCGCGAGTGGCTGCGCCCTGCGGCATACGGGAGCGAGCGGTGAGGTGCCAGACCGGGACTCTTGTACCCCACTAGAGGCCCGGCGACAGCCCAGCTGGGGCTTCAACCCCGAGGACTAGCCTGCGCAAAAATTCCAGCTCCGGGCGAGCGTGTGAGTGCTGCGCCCAGGGGAAAAAACTTACCCCACGGGTGCACCCCCTTGCTGCCCAGCACTCCACCTAAAACACTGGGGGGCCACAGGAAAATGGAATTCCTGCGGCCCAGGAAGAAAGTAATAAAAAACCCCGACCACCCCCAAGTCGGAGGAGGTCGGGGTACTCACCTATCCGACGTCTTCGGGCGTCGCGGCATCACCCCTTCGGTACCATAACACACAACGGTGAGGTTACCGGAATCCATAAAAGGCCGCGGAGGCGGCAGGTGGGGACGGGTGAGCGGCGGGGAGGAAGACCAGCCAGCTAAGGAACTGACTGGGTTCCTGACGCCCTCAGGGGGACAGCGTCACGGTACAGCTACGCGTTGACGCCCCCCTTGATAGGTGAGAGCCTTGTGCTCAATCACCTTCCAACAGGTGAGAGCCGGGTGCTCAATCACCTTCCTTCAGGTGAGAGCCGTGTGCTCAATCACCTTCCTTCAGGTGAGAGCCGTGTGCTCAATCACCTTCCTTCAGGTGAGAGCCGTGTGCTCAATCACCTTCCTTCAGGTGAGAGCCGTGTGCTCAATCACCTTCCTTCAGGTGAGAGCCGTGTGCTCAATCACCTTCCTACAAAGGAAGGTCAGCAGGAGGGATATAGTCCACCGGGGCGGGCCCGACTCGTTTGGTCCGCCTAGTGTCCGCCTCCGAAGGCAAGGGCCTATACCCATGGTGCTGTGTCCCCCAATGAATTATTGGTGAGAAAATCATTTTTTGAGCTTTATTTTTGTGGAAACTTACTTTGTACCATCAGTAAGTCAGGTATAAAGATATGTCTCCCAGTAAGGCAGGTATATAAAGCTCCCCTCAGTAAGGCAGGTAAATATAGCTCCCCTCGGTAAGGCAGGTATATAAAGCTTCCCTCAGTAAGGCAGGTAAATATAGCTCCCCTCAGTAAGACAGGTATATAGATATATGTCCCCTCAGTCAGGCAGGTAAATAGATATAGGTCCCCTCAGTCAGGCAGGTAAATACAGCTCCCCTCAGTAAGGTAGGTATATAGATATATGTTCCCTCAGGCAGACAGGTATATAGATATAGCTTCCCTCAGTCAGGCAGGTATATAGATAGAGGTCCCCTCAGTCAGGCAGGTATATAGATATAGGTCCCCTCAGTCAGGCAGGTATATAGATATAGGTCCCCTCAGTCAGGCAGGTATATAGGTATAGGTCCCTACATGCAGATATATAGATAGATATATGTCCCCTCAGGCAGGTATATAGATAGCTATAGATAGATATAGGTCCCCACAGGCAGGTATATAGATAGATATAGGTCCCCTTAGGCAGGTATATAGATATAGGTCTCCAAAGGCAGGTATATAGATAAAGGTCCCCACAGGCAAGTAAATAGATAGGTACAGGTTCCCTCAGGCGGGTATATAGATATAGGTACCCACAGGCAGGTATGTACATAGGTATAGGTCCCCAAAGGCAGGTATGTAGATAGGTATAGATCCCCACAGGCAGGTATATAGATAGAGGTCCCCTCTGGCAGATTACCGAAATTAAAAATAATAACACTAGTACTCACCTTACCCGCTTCCTGGTCAAGTGCGTTCTTCTTCAGCCCGACATTGGCAGCGTGACGTCATAACGCCGCCAGCGCCGGGATGCTCTTCCGGGAGCTGCTTGGCCACAAACAGTAATTACTCTGTGCGGCCAAGGAGAGGCAGCGGCACGATGAGCTCACTTCATTGCGCTGCTGCCCAATTCACAAATACCGGGGATATTAACAGTAGCGCTGAAGGCCCGCCGCGGCCTCTCAGCGCTATCAGGCCAGATGCGGCCCGCGGGCTGTAAAATGCCCAGGTCTGCTTTAAGGCCTTCTTCACATAACAGATACTGTATGTCAAGGATGCATGGCAGAAACCGAAGGCAATACCCTTGGATTCCGGTTGTGGATATTCACTTTGTATATACCTATGTTGATATGTTATGGTTTCTGCAAAGTATCCACATCCTTCAGTGACTGGTCATTTATTTTTTTCTATGCCACAAATCTGCGAGGCACGGATTCCCATTAAATATAATGGGGCAAAGATTCTAGGTAGAGTTAAGCGGTTTGCCCGGGTCATTTAAATAACCTATTTTTAGGATATTGCTGCCCTGACAAAATAAAAAAGCTTATATTTACCTCTCCTCTCACCTGTGTTCTAACAGTACCGCTGTCCGCTGTATTTACTGGTCCACTGTTTACTTTCAGCTCTGGCTGACTAGAACGTCACCACTGCAGCCACTGATTGGTTGCAGCAGTCACAAACCATTGCCTAAACTCAGGGTGCGTTCACACGGCAAAGGACAAAAACAGCTTTGTTTTTGCCTCTCATTTCAAGCGGTTTTTGGACTGTTTTGGGCCTGTTTGGGCATGTCCCCACTGCACAGGTTTCTCGACCGTTTTTTCAGGCGGTTTGCGGTTTTGCAGACCGCTTGAAAAACCGGCCGAAAATTAGCACAATTGTGCTTTATGGAAAACCCGTTCAGCAGTCCCCACTGCATGGGTTTTCTGTCCGGTGGTTTTTCCGACCTCAGTCCGCCCACACAACATTCAACAAGCACAATCTACCGGCCGGTTTTCGGACGGAATCTGTGCTTGTGACTGTGAAGGGCTTTTCTCCGCTCATCGCGGAGAAAAGCCGTCCCCCCCACGGCCGTGGGAACGGCCGCAAAACCGGACAGATACCGGCCGGGTAAACCGCCCGGTATTTGTCACTTGCAGTGGGAACGCACTCTTTTTGTCATAAAAAACGGTCTGTTTTTCGGCTGTTTTCGGTTTTTGAACGGTTTTTGTCCCGTTTTCCCAGCGGTTTTTGGACTGTTTTTCAACCTCCAAAAACACACCCACAACAGGTGGGATTATTCTTCACGTGTTTTTTGCAAAAACCAAAAACCGCCGGCTACGTTTTGGGCGGTTTACATTGACTCCAATGTTAATTTTCCGTCTAGAAATCGGTTGGAAGAATGTGCATGTGCAATGTTTTGCGGTCCGCCGGCGGTCTGAAAAACCACCCGGCGGAAAAACCGTTCATTGGGGACTGCATGGCGGTTTTTCAAATGAAGTCTATGGAAGAGAGTTTGTTGCAGGTTTTCCGACGGTTCCTAAAACCGCAAACCGTCGGAAAAAAACGTCCAAAAACCCTTGCCGTGGGGACATGCCCTCACTGTATGGAAGAGTGCGCTCCGAATAGTGATGTTATTAAATACCACATAACCTCTGCAGCCACTGGTAAAGTGTTCTGTAAACAGAAGACCTGCAAAGACAGTGGACAGCGGCAGTGCTGGAACGCAGGTGAGAATAGAGGTGAGTATCAACTTTTTTATTTTATCATGGCAGCAGTATGCCAGTTACCCAGACATCCCTTTTAACACAAATTTGCCAAGTTTCAATATATCTCACTTTTTATATACAGCCGTCTGTAAATAACCCACAAAATGGAGAAGTCCTTTTCAGTACTGACTGAAATGGTAATTTCCCCGTAAAAGAAAACCTAAACACATTGCTTATTCAGTGCCTAGTGCCCTTTTATGTTGAAACTGTTGTTTCTGGATAACAATGCTTTCTCTAGTAACCTGTAAGGCAAGAATGATGCCAAAGATTTTACTTAAAGAGTATCCTGCTAACCTATGCTCAAGAAATAGTAAAATGAAAAAATACAGGGTAAAATAAATAATAAAAAAATATTAAAAAGACTCTACCACTTCCTCAAAAATATGATTTTATGCTTTTTGAACTTATTGAACTAATAGATAGGGATATAATTAAAAGCAAAGCTGCATGATAAAGTACAAGTTATTACCTGGGTTATAATTTTTTCCATAGTGTCCTTTGTCATATCTGGAATATGACCTTCAGAAAATCCACTATATTTTCAAAACTGTCACATGCCATAATACGTTCTTTATTATTACTGAGAAGACTAAGGGCCACTTTAAAAATGACTTCAGTTCCTTGTAAAAAAATGATATCTGTGAAGAGAGAGAGATGCATCATATACAAAGTGCAATTCAAACATCTCCACATGTACAAAAAAGTACTATCAACAGCAGTTCAATAAACTCCACAGGCAAGCCGTGCTTATAATAACAAAATAACAATACAATATTAC
This sequence comes from Phyllomedusa bahiana, assembly GCA_025379985.1. NCBI lineage: Eukaryota > Metazoa > Chordata > Amphibia > Anura > Hylidae > Phyllomedusa > Phyllomedusa bahiana. Next base: position 97,029 of record JAODAL010006922.1, read on the forward strand.
AAAAAATCTTAACAGGGGTCATTGATCCAGGGATTTATCCGGATTGGAGTTGGAAAGTAAAGTTTTCTCTAAAATGAGGACAACTGGCTTCTACCTCATAGGGGGCCTTCCTTTGGGTCAACACTATAAAACAATAGGCTGAACTAGATGGACGTCTATTTTTTTTTGGCTGTAGAAACTATGTAACTATGTAATGTAAAAGCAAAATGGTGCCAAATAGGAGAACATGTGGCTGTGGTCAAGGACCACTGATTGATTGGTGAGAGTAACCTATTATTAGCAGAATAGTAGCTGGCACTGAGATATAGAGGGAAGGTGATATATTGTGGCTGCCACTGTCAAGGAAACCTTAAAGGGGTTTTCTTGCTACAAAGATCATATCTCAAATGATGGGGACAGGAAAAATAAGCACTTTTGTAATTGGTTTGCTTTACCCAAGTCACTTAGTATAGTAGATATGAGCTTTTCTGTGCATCTATAGCTATTTCTGCAGCTGCTGGTCGGAACACGCCCCCTTTTCTGTGGTTGGCTGACTGACATTTCATTCAACCTGTTGGGAGATGCCCCCGGATGGGAAGCACCCCCTGTGCTGTGATTGGCTGCCTGCACTCTGTGCTTATTCCCCTATGAGCTGTTTAAATTGAAAGTGAAACTAAGTGGCCTCAGCTTCTCTATGTTCCTATCCCAGCTCTATGTAAAGGATTTGGGCAATTACTCATTCTCTAACAGTTAGATTCACTCTCCCCTCATAAAACACAGCCTTATACAATGCTCTCCCCTCATATAACAAACTTATAAAGTCTCCCCCCTCTTCGCCTGATAACAGAAGGGGGGGGGGGGGGGCAGTTTCCATTCCTCACATGTGTTTAATAAGTTCAGGGAGTATGAATAACAGGTTATAGAAAGGTGGGGGTTACAAGGAGCTTGTGGAGCCTGAAGCTGAAGGTTCCGCAGACATCCTGTCCCTTCCACTGCACACACAGAATGATGATGTCACAGCTTCATTGAGGGGAGACATGCCTACCAAGAGGAGAGACTCACCCTTGGATTTGAAACAAACTGATATTATTAGCTCAAGTGTATGAAACCTTCAAACGATAAAACCCCTTTAATGAGTAGCATAAATACAGGCAGTACACTCAACTGAAGTAGACACATGGGTTACAGACTAGGATGGTCCTCCTCTTCACCATCAGTTATAAACTGTTAAAGGTAGTGCAGCGCAGTTACTACCGAGAATTCCAACGTTCCTGTCATGGAGGAGAGGCACCGCAGGAAGTTGTCACTTACATCGTTCCTTACACACTCCCTGGCAATTCTGCAAAGATCTCTAACAGGCACTACCTTGTTTGCTCCTCTTTACTAAGCCTGACTAAGGACATTAGCCTGAAATAATGCTACACTACAACCAATCCCTACAACACGGTGGTAACTTTTATAATGACATAGAAGATCTGATAAAACTGGGAACTAATTTGAACCTCACTACTTCTTGGAGTGCTGAATACTTATTTGCATTTGATGGCTCTAAATATTTATGAAGGCACAGTGGCTGGCTCTGCTCAGTCACTGGTTTAAGCAAAGGACTCTCAGATAAAAAAAAAAAAAAAAAAAAAAAATCGGGAAAAAAATAGAGTATGAGAACCAAAAGCAAAACTATGCAAATGGACTCTGTGCATATGTACAGTTGAAACTGGAAGTTTACATACACTATATAAAAAGACGCATATGCAGGTTTTTCGTTGATTACGTGCCAATACTGAAGCAACATCTCAAGACATCAGCCAGGAAGTTAAAGCTTGGGTGGAAATAGGTCTTCCAAATGAACAATGACCCGAAGCATACTGACAAACTGGCTACAAAGTGGCTTAAGGATAACCAAGTCGCTGCTTTGGAATGACCATCACAAAGCCCTGATCTCAATCCTATTGAAAATTTATGGGTGAAGCTGAAAAGCCAAGCGCGAGCAAGACGACCTACAAACATGGCTCAGTTACACCAGTTCTGTCAGGAGGAATGGGCCAAAATTCCCACCAACTATTGTGAGAAGCTTGTGGAAGGATATCCAAAACGTTTGACCCAAATCATACAATTTAAGGGCAATGCTATAAATAATGCTATAAACAAATAATTTTGGTAATCCTAATTGACCTAAAACGGGTATGGTTTATTCTGATTTCATGTCAGGTAGTGAGAAAAACATGCATATGTGTCTTGTTATAAAAGGTATGTAAACTTCTGGTTTCAACTGTATGTCTGTCTCCCTTACCCTTCTCATTGTCCTAACTGATTTTGAAGTGGGGCCCAATGACAGTCAACGACCACATATTAGTTATAATGTTGTTTAAAGATGGTCACCGTTTTAAAATGCAACCTCAATAGACCGTGTTGAAGATTACATGCTCTGCGTGTGAAGGCTTTTCAGAGCTTTAGAATATGACTTACCAAAAACCCTGGCAACAAATCCGAGAGGGAATTGTGAAGCAAATAGTGTTAGGAACCAGGGAGCAGCATAGAGGCTTGGGCTTATCTCATTCTCTTCAAGGTGATTGTAAAGATCTCTGTGATAGTCATGCAGAAGGCGGGAAAGTTGGTACATTTGTATCTAGAAAAAAAAAAGATAAACTACAGAAATAAATTCTAAAAGGGATATTGCTATCTTGTAGAGTCATGGCATATGGCTAGGATATGTCCTTACATTATGATTGATGAGGATTTGGGACCCCCAGAGATCATGAGCACTTGAAGGAGCTGAAGTGCTGGTGAGGTGCTGTGTCCCCCTTCACTAATTTTTCCTGCACATTGTCCACCCAGCTCCTTGCTATAAAGGATACTGCAGCACAGCTCCATTCAAGTAAACAGGTGACTGGCTAAGAGCACTGCTATGCAGGGAATAGTTAGAAGGGGACAAAGCCATTAATCTAAGCAGATACGAAAAAGTATAAAACAGATTCTAAGCATATTTAAATAAGTTGCATAGTTTTACAAACACAGTGTTTTATTTTACTAAAAAAACGCATTAACAGAACATTGGTGTGTTCATAACAGGGCCCAGGGACAATGAGGGTCAGCACAAAGCAATCTTAACTGAAGCGACCTATTTACAAGTGAGTGAGAAATCTCACTCATTTGGGTCATGATATTGAGATGACCTGCATGTGAAGCAGAGTTTATGGTGTGAATAAAATTTAAGTATACACTGAATTTTTTCCTCTGAAGGCCCAAGAAACCCAACCAACACCGATTATAAACTGCAAGCTTTATGTTTAGTGTTCCATTTACAAGAAAATACTTATTTGGATCACATGGACAATACCTGCAGGGACATCATATCTGGCCGATACTGCTTCCGGAACGCAAGGTCGTACATGAGAAACTTTAGCATCTCAAAGGATTGCTGTTCACTCATATGTAGTAGAAGTACTCCAGCCACAAAACTAATTCCCTGGCAATAGCCAACTTCTTTGTCAAGTAAAGAATATGCTTTAAGCAAATTATACAGAGAGAGCTGTCCTGCTCCCAGCTGGGCAGAGAAGTAAGCATGCGTTGGAAAAGTCCTCCCTGTAAAATGAATATATGCATTCCTTAATATTTAGTCATACACAAAAATGTCAATCACATGTGAATACTGTATACAATTCCGGTTCTGAACAGAAAAAGTTGACTGAAAGTGGCTTAAAATAATCTGCAAAATATGCAGTGTTCAATCGTAGCAGCCACAAAATAAAAGTATTAGTGGTAACTTGTACAATGCTAACAGTTGTATAAAATATGTATATGCAATGGAAGCAAATTATACAGTGAAGAAAATTATTTGATCCCTTGCTGATTGTGTAAGTTTTCCCACTGACAAAGACATGAACATTAAAGACATGAAAATTAACCTACATTAAGGATAGGTTAATTTTATCATTGAGAGATAGAATATTAAAAATAAAATCTAGAAAATCACATTGTATAAATTATATAAATTAAGTTGCATTTTGCTGAGAGAAATAAGTATTTGATCCCCTACCAACCTTTAAGAGTTCTGGCTCCTACAGACCAGCTAGACGCTCTTAATCAACTCGTTACCTGCATTAAAGACGGCTGTCTTAAAAAGTCACCTTTATAAAAGACTCCTGTCCACAGACTCAATTAATCAGTCAGACTCTAACCTCTACAACATGGGCAAGACCAAAGAGCTTTCTAAGGATGTCAGGGACAAGATCATAGACTTGCACAAAGCTGGAAAAAGCTACAAAACCATAAGTAAGACGCTGGGTGAGAAGGAGACAACTGTTGGTGAAAAAGTAAGAAAATGGAAGAAATAAAAAATGACTGTCAATCGACATCGGTCTGGGGCACCGAGCAAAATCTCACCTCATGGGGCATCCCTGAAAATGAGGAAGGTGAGAGATCAGCCTAAAACTACACGGGGGGAACTTGTTAATGATCTCAAGGCAGCTGGGACCACAGTCACCAAGAAAACCATTGGTAACACATTACGCCATAATGGTTTGAAATCCTGCAGTGACCTCAAGGTCCCCCTGCTCAAGAAGGCACATGTGCAGGTCTGTCTGAAGTTTGCCAGTGAACACGTGGATGATTCTGTCAGTGATTGGGAGAAGATGCTGTGGTCAGATGAGGCAAAAATTGAGCTCTTTGGCATTAACTCAACTCACCGTGTTTGGAAGAAGAGGAATGCTACCTATGACCCAAAGAACACCGTCCCCACTGTCAACCATGGAGGTGGAAACATTATGCTTTGGGGGTGTTTCTCTGCTAAGGGCACAAGACTACTTCACCGCATCAATGGGAGAATGGATGGAGCCATGTACCGTAAACATCCGTCTCTCCACCAAGACATTAAAAATGGGTTGTGACTGGGTCTTCCAGCAAGACTATGACCCAAAACATACAGCCAAGGCAACAAAGGAGTGGCTCAAAAAGAAGCACATTAAGGTCATGGAGTGGCCTAGCCAGTCTCCAGACTTTAATCCTATAGAAAACTTATGGAGAGAGTTAAAGCTCCGAGTTGCCAAGCGACAACCTCAACATCTTAATGATTTAGAGATGATCTGCAAAAAGGAGTGGCCCAAAATTCCTCCTGACATGTGCGCAAACCTCATAATCAACTACAGAAAATACATCTGACTGCTGTGCTTGCCAACAATGGTTTTGCCACCAAGTATTAAGTCTTGTAATGGAGCAAATACTTATTTCTCTCAGCAAAATGCAAATAAATGTATATAATTTATACAATGTGATTTTCTGGATTTGATTTTGGATATTCTATCTCTCAATGTTAAAATTAACTTATCCTTAAAATTATAGACTGTTCATGTCTTTGTCATTGGGCAAACTTACACAATCAGCAAGGGATCAAATACTTATTTCCTTCAATGTAAATGCAAAGAACAACTATAGACAAATGTTAACCACATACCAAGATCAACGAGAATGGCGTGCTGCTGAGCTGTGAGCTGCTTCAGAAGCTCAGTGTACGTTATGTCCGTTGGCTGCTGTTTGCTTGGAAGTCGATGCCTCAGACGATATTGCACAGAAAGAAATTGCCATATTTCCCCTCGTTTACATTTTGGGACACCTATCATACACAAGCATGAATAAAAGGAAATATATATATATATACACTTTAGAATATGAATGTAAGTATATAGATTGAATGTCACTCATTCTGTAGAAAACACAAATAAAATTATACTGGAACGATTTTTTTTCTATTATGCCCATAACTCTGAACAATAAAATAAATACAGACTGTATTTTTTTTTACTGTATTAAATAAAATGTGCTTTCAACTCCTATACAAGGATCTGGATGGGAAACAAGCCTGCTTAAGGACTCAAGAAGCTTCCTGCAGTGTTCCAAAGGCCCTGTCCTCAAGGTCTACAGGCTATGCAATGTTCTCTAGGGTTCGAAAACTAGTAAAGTTAGTTCATTTATTATTTCTGTATTTCTTTTGGCTCTAATTATTGCAATAATAAGGTAGAGGTCCAATTCTTGATCTTGTACCAAGCTGAAGAAGTTCCCTTCAATTTAAAAATGCCTTTGGCTGTGCTTCCGTCCTGCACTACCAAGACCCATCTAAATCTTTAGTTCTACAGGAAGACAAAGAAGAAAACAATGGGAGAAACCTAGCTGGTGTTTTTTTTTCTAAAACTTTCTTGCAGCTGTAAAACATTACTGTATAAACTGTCAACTGTTTGCGATCACACTTTTTAATGTGCTAAACATTTGGGGCATTCTGGGGGCGTCGAACCACATTCATAGAATTAGACATACAGTCATATGAAAAAGTTTGGGCACCCCTATTAATCTTAATCATTTTTAGTTCTAAATATTTGGGTGTTTGCAACAGCCATTTCAATTTGATATATCTAATAACTGATGGACATAGTAATATTTCCGGATTGAAATGAGGTTTATTGTACTAACACAAAATGTGCAATATGCATTAAACCAAACTTTGAATGGTGCAAAAATGTGGGTACCCTTATCATTTTATTGATTTGAATACTCCTAACTACTTTTTACTGACTTTCTGAAACACAACATTGGTTTTGTAACCTCACTGAGCTTTGAACTTCATAACCAGGTGTATCCAATGATGAGAAAAGGTATTTAAGGTGGCCAATTGCAAGTTGTTCTCCTATTTGAATCTCCTGTGGAGAGTGGCATCATGGGCTCCTCAAAACAACTCTCAAATGATCTGAAAACAAACATTGTTCAACATAGTTGTTCAGGGGAAGGATACAAAAAGTTGTCTCAGAGATTTAACCTGTCAGTTTCCACTGTGAGGAACATAGTAAGGAAATGGAAGACCACAGGGACAGTTCTTGTTAAGCCCAGAAGTAGCAGGCCAAGAAAAATATCAGAAAGGCAGAGAAGAAGAATGGTGAGAACAGTCAAGGACAATCCACAGACCACCTCCAAATAGCTGCAGCAACATATTGCTGCAGATGGTGTCACTGTGCATCGGTTCACAATACAGCACACTTTGCACAAGGAGAAGCTGTATGGGAGAGTGATGCGAAAGAAGCCGTTTCTGAAAGCATGCCACAAACAGAGTCGCCTGAGGTATGCAAAAGCACATTTGGACAAGCCAGCTTCAGTTTGGAAGAAGGTCCTGTGGACTGATGAAACAAAGATTCAGTTGTTTGTTCATACAAAAGGCGTTATGCATGACGTCCTAAAAACACAGCATTCCAAGAAAAACACTTGCTACCCACTGTAAAATTTGGTGGAGGTTCCATCATGCTTTGGGGCTGTGTGGCCAATGCCGGCACCGGGAATCTTGTTAAAGTTAAGGGTCGCATGGATTCAACTCAGTATCAGCAGATTCTTCAGAATAATGTACAAGAATCAGTGATGAATTTGAAGTTACACCGGTGATGGATATTTCAGCAAGACAATGATCCCAAACACAGCTCCAAATCTACTCAGGCATTCATGCAGAGGAACAATTACAATGTTCTGGAATGGCCATCCCAGTCCCCAGACCTGAATATCATTGAACATCTGTGGGATACTTTGAAGCGGGCTGTCCATGCTCGTGACCATCAAACTTAACTGAACTTGAATTGTTTTGTAAAGAGGAATGGTCAAAAATCCTTCATCCAGGATCCAGGAACTGATTAAAAGCTACAGGAAGCGACTAGAGGCTGTTATTTTTGCAAAAGGAGGATCTACTAAATATTAATGTCATTTTTCTGTTGGGGTGCCCATACTTTTTGCACCGGTCAAATTTTGGTTTAATGCATATTGCACATTTTGTGTTAGTACATAAACCTCATTTCAATCCGCAAATATTACTGTGTCCATCAGTTATTAGATATATCAAATTGAAATGGCTGTTGCAAACACCCAAATATTTAGAACTAAAATTATTAAGATTAATAGGGATGCCAAAACTTTTTCATATGACTGTATTTATGATTCTTTGATGCCAAACCTAGGCGCAGAACAGCTAGATCAGCCAGACCAGGTTAAAGGTGGTGCCTGAGCCAGATTTATCGTATTAACTCTACAATACTCCTGTATGTATGACCTGCAGAAGAACAGGTTTATACATTCTGGCGCATTCTGAACTACATTAAAGCCATTTAGAGCTGGCCTGTCAGCGCCAACATTCATATATGTTGCCCTATGTGTTCGTGTTACCAACATTTCTCTAAATCAGGGGAGAAAACCAGCATTTCATCCAGATAAGAAAAACTACAGTGCATGACTAGGTATTATAAGTAACCATTTCGAGTGTTGGAAGCAGTCTTCTACTGATCTCCTTCATGAATCCAAATTAGAGGAGTTGGTCAACAAAAAAAAAATTAAACTAGCCCCAAATTGTATAAAATAACAAAAAATATGTACTTCTACTTTTTAATCCATTGCCGATCCAGCACTGAAGCTCTGGTGGTCGCTCTGTTTTTTTTTGTTTACATTCAGTGGCCTCAGCAATCACTGCTCAGGCACGATTTACATCTGTCATGAGCCGCAGGGTGGCTTGTGTTCAGTGTTGTGGCATCTGCCTGCCTTATTGCCATTCCTTGCAGCTTCTGCTTCCAGAGCCCGGGCCATTCCATTGTGTTTCCCATTCTTCCGGTCGGTCCTTTGCTTCCCCATAGTGTACAGTGCTTATGTATTCTCCAATAGCAGACTGTGTGCATCTACTCAAAGGGACACTCTCCTTTTAATTTTGCCCAATCTTAAAGGGGATGTATCGCTTCTTCATTTCGTGTGTTTCAAAGTATTTTAAATGTCTCATCTCTACAAATTCAGGGGCGTTTCTTCCCCTCCCTGCTGGGTGTTTCTTAACTGAAGGGTGATAACATCATCCCCCCTTCACTGTTCATGCTGGCTCCCGAGCCCTGTTCCCTCCCACCCTCTTTGTCTGAGTCCACATCTCACTGTTCCTCTCCCTGCAGTCTTATTTTGTAAGAGCTGTTTATATACCACATACCTGCATTCAGTCTAGACAGTCTTCTATGAACTCAGTATTCTATGATCCCTTCTCCTCTCTCAGCTGGAGGTTTGTTACAGTTGAAATCCAGTCTTCTATGAACGGCACAGATCTCCCTTCTATGCAGGAGAGTTAGGCACCATGGCACAATTTTGCTGTTTTCTGATTGTAGAATCAGATGCAGTGTGTTTCTGCTGGGTGTGCAGAGTGACTTTGCTTCGACCCATTATTCTGAGTGAGAGAAGCAGGGATCGAGGCACATTTCTGCTGTTTTCTGATTGTAGAAGCCCTGCAGTGTTATTGTGTTTCTTCTGGCTATGCAGAGTGAAATTCCTGCTGGTCCCTTACTCTGAGTGAGAGAGACAGGATTGCTCGCTCCTGTGAATCTGACTGGAGGGCCAGACAGAGTGTAAATTAGTAGAGCTGTCAGCCAATGACAGGACAGGAGGAGGAATCCAACCGGCACTGGGGAACTGTGTTTATAGAAACAGGAGATAAGGGACACTGTGAAAACAAGACAGCTTTGCTAATGACATCCAATTGCAAAGTTGTTTGTTTTCACTGTCCCCTTATTCTGAAGACCATTTAATGAAATGATACAACCCCTTTAAAGGGTTTGTCGCCCTACAGAGTTTCATAGGATGCATGAATGAAACACTCTGTCACTTCCTGGTCAGACTGACTGTAATTTGCATACAGCTCCGTGGTGTATTCAACTCTGTGTTTTCATTCTGCTAATTAGTTTAAGTTAGCTCAGAAGCTCTCCAGAGCTGCTAGCAGGAGTTTTTATCTGATCCCTCAAACAAAAGTCCTGATTAGTAGTGTTTACTTTAGATAAAGCAAGCTTTTTACTGCTGTCCAACGCAGAGCTGCCACGACCTGTGTGATGACGTCACTCACTGCTATAACATAGAACAAACAGCAGGTGAAAAGCTGTATACAGGTTGATCACTGAGGGAAGAGAAATAGCCAGGGAGGTGATAAATTCACTTGTATATCCTTAACACAAACAGATGATCTAAGCAATTTATTTGGATAATGTCTTTTTTTTGTGTTCCCTACATTTTGAAAGCTATTCTTTGTAGCGAGACATCCTCTTTATTTGTTTAATTAGTGATGTTAGAACTTATTTCTATATTGTATTTACTGGTTCTTATCTTGATTGTTCCTCTGATTTCACTACTTGTCTGCTACCTGCCTTAACCATTCGCTACAACTTTGTCTTGCAAGAATACTACATGCCTTAACCATCTGCCTGTTCAACTAAGCCTCTAACCTGTCCCTTCTCTAGTATATTTAAGATAGCAGCTATTGTTTTGGAGACTGTGTCAAAGGTAATGGACCCCTGTAGCGAAGAACCAGATCCCTGTATGAGGCTTGCAAAGAAAAAAAAACCAGGGGACTCCTTAGACTTTATTCCTCGGTGTGGTCATGTACCAAATCCTACACCACTGATTGACTGCAGCGGTCATTTGCTGACCAGATGTAAACAAAACACCAGAGCATCTGCCAAAGCTTCAATCCTGCATAAGCAGTGATTTTCATACATTTGGTGGCCACTCTTCAAGGATTTGTTTGTGTTGGACACCCTATTTAAGTTACAGGACCCTCTAGGACCTTGGAAAAGACCTTGGCACCAAGTATTCTGTAAAGCAATTCAGACTTTACTTTAGAGGCAAAGGATATTTATTCTTGATAGTAATTTTATTCAGACAAATGTGGGGTGTAATTGTGCCAAGAAGTTCAGTACAATTAATTAATCTAGATCTAAACCAGCTATAATCTGAAATAGGCTGAAACCTGCAAAATTGTTTCCCTACACTAAGGGCAATTTAATAATTTAATATTGGTCCTTTTTACCTGTTTAGTCTAATACAGGTGTGCACAACATATGGCCTGCAGGCAACTTGTGGACCACCAAAGTATTTCTGGTGGCCCACAATGGCATGCAGAGGAGTGGGGCTTATGCAAATCCTGTCCCAAAATGGACTGTATCACCCAGTTTGAGTGTGATCTTAGGTGATCAGGGTGGTCCTGAGCGGTCTGGGGTGGACCAGGTTGCTTTAGCTCCAGCATCCTGCCAGACTGTGCAAGTCTGGTCAAGTGTATGTCAAAGTTACAGAACTTTTATTAATCAATGAATTAACAATGTTTAAATAATCTCCACTCGTATCATCATGTCCTGATTTTATATATGCTACCAACATGTACTAATATATCTTATATAGATGGATAGGAGTATCTCCAGTGTCCATACCTTCTTTTAGTGTTGCATATATCTCTTCCATATCAAACCGGATTTTAGTTCTGCAGTTTAATTTCATATCCCAGAGATTTGAGACTTCCTTTTGAGAAGTTCCAACTTCCTCATAATCTAGCTTAATTTTTCTTGACTGCAGCTCATCTCTGCTTGCTGTAAAAAAAAAAAATATTATAATAAATAAAAATGAGGAATACAAAAGAGGAAAAAAAATCTTAGAGCATGTCCCCAATGCACGGGTTTTCGGATGGTTTTTCAGCCGGTTTGCGGTTTTTCAGACCGCCTGAAAAACCGTCCGAAAATTAGCACAATTGTGCTCTATGGAAAACCCGTGCAGCAGTCCCCACTGCATTGTTTTTCCGCCCGCGGGCCGCTCAAAAATCATTGAGCATGTTCATTCTTCCGTCCGGTTTCCGGACGGAATATGAACACCTCAATGTGATGGCTGTTCTCCGCTCATCTGGAAAGAAAAGCCGTCCCCCCCGCGGCCGTGGGGACGGGCGCAAAATCGGACAAATACTGGCCAGATAAACCGACCGGTATTTGTCCACTGCCGTCTGAACGCACCCTTAAGGCATGTTCACACGGCTTAATTGCGGGACGTATTGCCCCGCAATTCGCCGGGCCGGATGAGCGGGGTTCAATACGGCCGCAATCGTCGCAGGTCCCCTTACGGTAATCACTAGCTCTCATAGGTAGAAAGTGGAATGTCCAATGTCCTCCCCGCCGGCAAATTCGCCCGGGGGAGAGAGAGTAATGCACATTTTTATGCAGAACGTCGTGAATACAATGATATGTCTATGGGGCCGTTGTTCAGCCCGTATCGCGCCTTCGGCGCGCCTATTACGGCGGATCGCAATACGGCGCACAAATTTTAAGCCGTGTGAACATGGCCTTAGAGTTCACATATGGTTTCAGCTGCTTTTTATTATTGTCATAAAATTTTTTACTAAAAATACAAAATGCATACAAAGGCGCTACATGTATTTACCCAAAAACAGTAAGCTTGTATGACACATACTAGTTCCTGTAGTAAAAACATGCTGTACTTTGACCTAAAGTCCATTATCTAAGGTTGAAAACACAATGTACAGATGGCAATACGTACTTGCCAAATACCAATGAGTATAATCTAACGTGTATCAGGAAACATTGACTATGCCCCAAGCTGAATTGTCTTCAGGTAATGTGACTATAAATACATAAACAAGTGCATTTATTACACTGTAAAATATAGCCATCACCAGGAGCTAAACCGCTGTTAATTTAGTTATGTATTTGTACTGTAATACATCAAGCGGAGGCAGGTAACTAGCTGCCCTGGTGATATACCCTTGTTATAATACCACTTATTTTTGAATAGCAATTTAACCTACTTTCCCAGTAATTTTATACCATTAGTGCAAATACTGAAAAATGTACATACAAGAGTTCCTCTTAGGCCTGTCCCCTGCCTTTGACACTGTCGACCATTCCCTCTAGCTACAAATCCTCTCGTCACTTAGTATCATGGATGTGGTCCTTTTCTGGATCTCCTCTAACCCCACTGTTCGGACATTCAGCCTGTCTCACTCTCTCACCACCTCTTCCTCTCGCTGTTGCTGTTCCTCAGGGGTCAGTCCTGGGTCCCATACTCTTCTCTATCTACACTCTTGGCCTGGTTCAGCTCATAGTATCACATGGCTTTTAGTACCACGTAAATGCTGATGACACCCAACCTTACATCTCCCGCCCACATATTAACCCTCTGCTTTCCCAGATCATCTATATCATCCTTCTCCTCCCGTCTCCTAAATGAGCAGAAAACTAAATTTTTCATACTTCCACATCTAATTCTATCACAGTCAATGGCTCTACACTCTCACCAGTCCCGCAGGACCGCTGCCTTGACAGCTCCCTATCCTTCAAACCACACATCCAAAACCTCATCTCCACCTGAAAAATATTTCATGAATTCACTCTTTCCTTAACTCCAATACTACAAAAATGCTAGTACACACCCTTGTCACCTCCTGCCTTGACTACTGCAACATCCTTCTCTGCAGCCTCCCGTCTCCATCCTTGCTCCCCTTCAATCCATCCTTAACTCTGCTTCCCACCTTTTTCACTTCGCTCCTTCTCTGCCTTAATCTACAGATACCTCCCCTCACGCAATCTCTGCTCCTCACAGGACCTTCAGCCACTACAGTATGCACCAGTGTACTTGTTTTATTATTTTTAGAACGTGCTGACTAATTTTGTCTTTTTTCACATATTACATTTGGAGGTGTAGCTGCCTCCATCTTTGTTATGCACTCCTCCCTTTTGCCTTAAATTCTTTTAATCAACATAGCTGAAACCTAATAGCCAGAATGCACTTGACTTCATCTAAGAATCTACACCCATTACAGTTTTCAAAACTGTGTTTAGGAAGTTTGTTAACCCATTAGGTAATTCACAGAAATTAAAGCAACGTGGAGGTGAAGTTTTACTTTTTTTTTTTGAAGATTTTCTATTTTTATTCATTCTTCAATGGAACACGGCAGATGTGACAAAGGAAATGCAACTCAACATCGATTTCCCCAATTCTGCAGTTTTTTGAGACATCACAAATGTGGCCCTATTGTGCCATGTGGGACCTGTATCAATGATCTTCAGATCACTGATACAATAGACAGCAGTACATAGCAGAACTGATATGTACTGGTCTCTATGGCACCTGTCACTCACTGTCCGGTCATGCCCACAGGGCACTGCTGGGTATGGTGACGTCACAGACAGCCCAGAAGCTTTTGTAAAGCAGTGGAGCTTCCTTACTTCTGACATCCTTCTGACATTCCCTTAGCTTCTGCAGCCGGAGTGATACAGCATGAGGCCAGCTGTAATATACAGCTGGTCCCCTGTTGCGATCGTGCGGGCCCCACTGGAGAGCCCAGACTATGTCCAGGACGTACCGTACGACCGTTTACGGGAAGTCACTTCCCGCTAGGACATACCGAACCGTCCAATGTCAGGAAGGGGTTAATAATTTGCCATAAATCCAATATTTGTGTGTATCATAGTACCTGCTGAGTGCCGTGCTGGTTGTTGTATGCGTTTGCTTTTGGCTTTCAGCCACCAGAGCGTACACCAATATACTTGTTTTATTATAGTCTGGATGTGCTGACTAAGGCATGGTGCCCATCTATGTCAAATGTTTCCTTGTGTGACTGTTATCATTTTAGGTAATATTGTTGAACTATTATTATTGCTTTGTTTCCATCTATTATGTTTTTTTGATCTATATATACTTCACTATGAAATTTTAATGATTGATTATTAGGGATTTACTATTTATTGCACGTGCACTTTATACATGTTCCCTATATGTTTACCTAATATGTGCAGTATATTTTATATCTGTATATATTATTACACTTTTTGATGGATTTTTTCTATATATTATGTATATTTGGATCATGTTAGTATGGATTCATATCACTATTTTTTTATATTGAGTATATTGCCCTTATGATACAGTTTCTTCGCCATTTTCTGTATTTTTAAGATATTGTTATATTGTTTCTATATTTATTTTTTGTTTGAATAAAAATCATTGTTTTATGGATATTTGTTTCTTCTGATTGTTTCAGTTTATTTGTTTTATTATAGTCTGGATGTGCTGACTAAGACATGGTGCCCATCTATGTCAAATGTTTCCTTCAGAGCCACTGTTACAGAGGTGGAACCTGAACCATTTCAGGAAGGACACCAACGGCCCATTGATTACAATGGGTTTTGTCAGGTTTCGGAAGCAAATGTGAACTACTTTTGTAAAATGCTGAAATACTATATTAGAATGACAAAATATTCAATGTTTTTCCTTACCTTCTACAAAATAAAAACAGATTGTATACTCCATGTAGGCACAGAAATAGAAAAAAACAAGAATTTTATTAATAGGTATACATTGGCATGACTATTATAACCAGTATCTTACAGTAAGCATTGAAAACCCAAAGATTATTAACTCAAGGATAAATTTCTGTGCTTGTTTGTAAAGACAATTCTCAGTGAGTCACCTCAGCTACACCCAGGACTACTATTGTTCCAAAAACATGTTTACAGGGGTAGTAGTCCGAATAAAGTAGTAAGACAGCATTACTTCTCACATGAGACTTAGTGTTAAAAAGCATTGTAGGAACTCTTACCAATATAATATAGTGGTCAGCATTATACATAAAAAGACAAAAATTCCGCTTTGATTAGGGAAATGTGACAACTTTTTGTTCTTAAGAGGAACTTGTTATTATTGTGCATAAATGCTGCAGAGTCTGAGACGTGAAAGACCGTGTCTGACAACAGCTCATTACGAGTTTATTTCCCACTTACTTTCACTTTATGTCGGATTTAGAACTAACCTTCAAGTTTCAGGTTCTCCTTTTCCATTCTTAGTAATAAAATCTGTTGATGTATTGCTTTCCTCCACAGCCTCTGCAGATCTTCAGCGCTCTTTCTCCCATCTGCACTTTCAGCAGAACTGTCATCCAGAAGAAGGGATGCTAGAGGGTCCTCTTCCATGGTTGGGGGAAGAGGAGACAATGGCAGTAAATCACTCCCATCTAAATGGTCTGAAACAATAGAGATTGAGAAATGTGCATCATTATTTCCATGGTATGGAATCTCAGGAAGGGTCACAGCGTGGTGCAGCTAGCTGATATGGAGTGCTTGTGAAGAGAACCAATATTTTGTCACTGAACAGACTTCCTGTTTTTTCTGTTTTCTATATAAACATACTTGTACTTCTTGTTTTAGTGACAAGTTTAGATCCTTTTTTGAAGCTTTTTTAATATGCAAATGTCCAGTCACAAGGAGTGATAAGCTCCAATAATATGAAATATTGTTTTCACCTTTTACATAACAGACATGGGTGATATTTCTAAAAATGTACGACATGGCTGTCAGATTGCGGCCAAGTCCATAAAAAGAAAAATTTGTATAAATTGCCAAACATAAAAAATTGTCATAAAAAACACTCCACTGCAGTTCTGTACTACACTAAAAATGTCTTAAAAAAGTACATGTATGTCTATGATAGATTAATCTTGGCATATGAAGCTGGTGAATACATAAATCTCCCATCATCCATAGAAAAGATTTGTGCACATACCTTTATGCTGCATATCTGAGGGACAGTTGACCATCGGTGAAGCTACCCTGAGGAAAATTCGCTGACGCCACGAAATTCGCCGTGGTGTGACAGGCGTACCAGCAGCATTTAGGGAGTCATTGCTGCATGAAGAAAATGTTCTCCTTCTTCCTTCGCATTCGCTGCAAGAAAACACCATTCTTAGCACTATTTTTAAAAAAAAATGCAATACAGCCTCTGAATTACGCCTTCATGAGATTATATAATAATTATTGTAAACTGACAGATCAGCAGTTTTCAAGCATGTTGACCAGATACTCTTTGTCCGCAACACATATTTCTTTACTATGTTGTTCTATGTGTTTGTTAAAAGGGTTGTCTCATTAAGACAACTAAGAATAGAAGCCACAGGTCTGGCTTCTCTAACCCCCGATCAGCAGCTGCAGCATTTGCATAATGCAATAATAGCTATCCATGTAAAGGACAGGCTGGGTCTACCAGAGAGGCTATATCTCTGCCTTCTAGAAGGGAGTTCTAAGTAGAAGCAGAACAACTTTAATAAAGCAACACAAATACAGATCACAATACAGAATAGTAGAATTGATAGATCCCACTAACTTTCATATGACTCCAATAATGCAGTATCCATCTGTTCCACCATGAGCAGTATTTTTTGCGTCATGATCTGGAAGGCTATGTTCACACGGCTTAAACTGGGACGTATCTCGCCCTGTATTTCGCGCTGTACTGCACTAAATACGGGGTGAGATATGTCCCAGTCATTACGGTAATCCACAGTTCTCATGGAGAACTATGGATTACGTCTCCTCTCCCCGCTCGCTGTATTTCGTGACATGTCAATTATACACGACGAGATACGCGCCGTGAATAATGAATGTCCATGAGGCCGGCGGGCTGCCGGCCCTCCCGCCCCGCCCCCACGGCGTAATTGTGGGCGAAATACGTCCCGCAATTATTGCCGTGTGAACCTAGCCGTATTCTTTATGGGCCTTATGTATGAGAACTGTCTTCGTTGCCCACTGCAACCAATCAGAGCTCAGCTTTTATTTACCCAGAGCACTACAAGAAATGAAAGTTGAACTCTGATTGGTTGCTATGAGCAACAAAGACAGTCTTACTGCTAGACCGTTTTCATACATAAGGCCCTTTGCCTATAATTTTGTTGAAAGATTGAATGTAATATGAGGACAATCCAACTTTTGGGAGGTTGAGGTAAAACAATGCATCGTAGCCTGTATTTTTCAGAATCTGGAGGAAAAAAATTAATAGAGCTTTGGGTTCATAAAAGGAATTGGTGGAAAGGGCTAGAAAAGTTTTCATGTTGGGAAAAAACTACTATTCTGAAACCACCGAGGGAAGTGATTGAAATTAAGATGGGGCATTGGTAACAGGCCAGAACAAATATAACTTCCCTAAAGAAAGTAGGACATGGGGTGCAGTAAAATGGGATGGAACATTGAGGCACATTTATTTTGGGAATTGTGCCATAATCCTGAAACAATATGTGCCAAGATACTGGCATTCATCCTTTACACCTTATTTATTTTATTTTTTGGACAGTTTTTAGACACTTCTGCCCTTCAATCGACAAAAGGGGCATGGCATCGGTAAAAGGGCGTGGTTCAGTGTGGAGAGCTGTGCGCCAAAAAACATGACAAACTTTTGGCACAATTAGTGGCATAAAGCAAGCCAACTAATAGAAGCTGTAAACTTAGATTAGACAGTCTACACGTGTCAGATTTAACAACACTACGTTAAATGTGGTGAATTGTAAGACTGTTACATCGAAGTTTAAATCAAAGTGTTAGAGAGTATGAATAAATCTTTCCCATTCAGCCAGCTGAAGGAAGTGGATCACTGCACAGACTTGTACTGGACCCCTCTCGGGTTCAGAAACCCATTTTGGTAGATTATCAGTCTTGTACTTTCAATGATGACCTAGCAATCCTGCCAGAATTCATATCATAAAGGGTGTGTTGGGAAATAGACCATTATGGTATTATGTTCTCAACAAGGACATAACTAAGACTTGCAGAGGTTGCACCTGGACCCTCAAAGGACCATCATCAGCACTTTTCAGCTAGAATCTTGCTTTGAGCCGACCGTCTCAGAAAAACTACGAGTTCACCAGCAGCATGGAAAAGTACTGATGGGAAAACCAATATGAGCTAGCCATATACTTAAAGGGAATGTGTCATCAAAAAATGACTTATTTTTTTAACTCGTTTATTTTGGTTATATTTTTGTACATTTTCACTTTCAATATTTTTTAAAAAAATTCTTTAGTCCTGCAGTTTTCACTTTGGCCACTAGGCCCAATAATTGTCTGACACTCCCTGTTCTGTAGAGAAAGCTTTTCAATAGTCTCCTCATTATCAGCACAGACAGGATTACATTGAAAGGTGACAACAATGTGTATAGAGAACACAGGATCCACCAGTCACAATAGGAAAGGTCACAGTTTGCCCTCGCCCCCTCCCTGCACACTAACTTCTTCCCAGGTCACAGAGCATGCCTAGAAAACTCTCCTATAGAAGTCAATGGGACTTATCTAAAGCACTTCTCTAAATGCTGTTAAAAGACAAGAATGCTGTCCCCACAATCACATACAAACAACTAAATTGAGAAATCTACAATCAGAAAATAAAAATGGCTAAGAAGAAGAGAATATCCATCAGTATCTTGTTTTAATTAGTAAAAAAAAAAAAAATTGGTGACAGATTGCCTTTAAGATAGCTATTGCTTGTTTGACCAAAGGCTACTGCTCCAGACCTCCTCAAATAAATGCAAAATCTCATTGTTCAGTCAACAGCTGTTCTTCCTGACCCCCTCATACAAATGCAAATTCGACTTGGCCCAAGTGTATTTGTCTTCTGATATCTGCATATGCCAAGGCATCCCACTGCCTGTTCACCACTCATGGTGGGTTCCCCAATCCAGTGCATGCTGCTTATTTCATAACCCACCTATGACCGCACCTGAGGCCTTTTTTATACTCCCAAGTTGCTCAATGTACTCATTGGGCTTGCTACTCCCTAACGTACTGTTGTAATATTCCCTAATACTGTGCATTATGGTTCTGACCAAGCTATTTTCTTGACTCCTCTCCTTGCCTGCGACCAGGTGTGATTGTTGTTTTTAACTCCACCTGCCCTGCCCCTCTGCTTGATCAACTAGGATTATTATCTGCTCCTCCTATACTGTACAGAGGATGTCAGTCATTGTCATGGGAGAATCCACAGGGGTAGCGACACAGGAACCATCATGCAGCAGGGTCTTAAAGAGAACCTGTCACATAGGTTATGCCCCCCTTGCTGAGGGCAGCACAAGCTAGTGTCAGACCTGCTGTTTCCAGCGTTATGTCCCTTATTCTGTAAGATGCTGTCATTTTCGTGTATTTAGTGCTCAAATCTGCAGTTTTCAGCCAGAAGAGTCATTCGAAGAGTCCTTCAGAGTGTCAGGTTTTTTTCCAAACCCCGCCCACCTGAGGCTAGCCCCGCCCACCTCAACTGATAAACCTATTACTTTGAATAGGGAGAAACATGTGAATAACTGTCAGTGGGCGGCGCTAGCCTTTGGTGGGTGGAGCTAACACCTACTCATTAATAATATTTGGGGGGTAAATGCTCTAAAACTACAGCATCTTACAGAATAAGGGACACCGCACTGGAAACAGCAGGTCTGTCACTAGCTTGTGCTGCCCTCATCAAGGGGGGCATAATCTATGTGACAGGTTCCCTTTAAACCTCCTCCAGGATCTGAGGTTGAAGCACAGGTGCTCCATAAACTCCTCTCCTCAAAGCAACCATGTGCCAATCCCATGTGTGACGTGATATCCTGCAGTGGCCTATTTTCCGAGGAGACTAAAGGATCAGGCAGGTTGAAATCCCCTTTTTCCAGACATTTGTTGGTGGGGGAAAGTCAGAACACCACAATACACATCACATGGTCATGTCAGCAGGCTCACTGATCTAATTATTATTATTAACATTTATTTTAAAGCGCCATTGATTCCATGACGCTGTACATTTGAGGGGGGGTCACATACATGATATGTCAAGTGATTACAATAATGACAATGAATGACTTATAACTGTGTAAGGCCATCTTTAAGAAGTATTCCCACCACATTGATTAACTTTTACATATGTAGACAAAAGTAAATAAATGCCATTAACAAAATCACTGCTGTTCCGATTCTGCTTCCTTTCAGAGCCAGAGCAGTTCTTTTCCCCTGCTGGTGTATACAAGCTTTTTTAGGTTACCACCACTCTGTGTGCAGACATTTCTGGGAGGGTGATACCACTCCCTGCCGTGTCTTACCAGCCACAAAGGAGCTTGTTTATATTTCTTACTGAAAAACTTTAACCCTTTAGAGTTCTGTAGCAGTTCTAACAGGCTTAGCTAGGAATATCAGAGCTTAGGGTCAGTCACTGAAGAAGAACTGCCCACAATCTGCACAGGAAGTAGCAGCATGAAGCCGGATGTGAAAAACAGGCTCTGTGAAACAGCTTAATGAGAAAACCCCTTTATAGGGAACCTGTCACATAGGTTGTGCCTCCCTAGCTGAGGGCAGCACAAGCTAGTGACAGACCTGCTGTTCCCAGCGCTGTGTCCCTTATTCTGTAAGATGCTGCAGTCTTAGAGCATTTAATGTTCAAATCTTTTTCATGAGCAGGTGTTAACCACCCCCCAAAAAAAAATAGGCACGCCCACATGAGTTATTATCATGTTTCTACCTAATCAAAGTAATAGGTTTCAGTTGAGAGGTGGGCGGGGTATGAAAAAACTTAATCTGTTAAAGACTTTTCTTGCTGAAAACTGCAGATTTGAGCACTAAAACTACAGCATCTTACAGAATAAGGGACACAATGCTGGAACCAGCAGGTTTGTCACTAGCTTGTGCTGTCCTCAGCAAGGGGAGCATCATCTATGTGACAGGTTCTCTTTAAGGCCTGATGTTAAGGCAACAGTGTTTATTACCTTTGTACTACGGTATTACTGTGTTTATTACCATTATATGAAGGTGCTCTGTTTATTATCATTTTGATGTGATATAACTGGTCCTCAGCCTTTATTTGTAACATTACTATGTTTATTACTCCATTTGTATTACACCATACCTGTTTTGCAATGTAACTGTGCAGGATAAACCTTTGCTTTTAGTTTACAGTTTATTATCCATGTACTTGGACATCCCTGTTATAGATGTTATGTTACACTGTGACATCACTGTACGCTTATTATTCCGGTTCTGTAACTTACTTTGGTCATTACCCATATGCATTATCATCACTGTCTTTACTAATGTTGTTCAGAGATACCACTGTTTATTTTCTCTGTATTGTACAATCACTGATTTATCAGGTTCATAGCTGCATTGGAGGCTTTGCTGGTTCTGAATTGATTGGGTCTGTCTGCCACCATTCACCACGTTATAAAGCCGACACTTCATCAATAGCGTTCTTCTGCTCCTACGACGGAACAGAAAAACCAAACCAACAATGCGGCTGTGAACAAAAACTTATTGCAGTGCTGTCATGTTACTGTTTGCTATCAATGCACCGTGACATTGTATTATCCTTGTGCTGTGACAGTGCTATGTATCTTATTCTTGTGCAGTTGTACCACTATGTTTCTTACCGCTCTACCGTCACATCACTGTGTTTATTGCATTATTTAAGCATTATTTAAGCTATGTGACATCACAGTAAGAGATGCAGAGGTAGCATTCTCACCTGGAAACAGGTCAGAAGTCTATTTTACACTGGTTATTAGAACAAAAGTGTGTAACAACCAAGCTAGGCCTTGTTCACACATCTTGTATCTTGTGACTGGGCGAATACATTAAATAGAGGCTATAGTGGATACCATGCAGTAGCATCTGTCACCTCTAGGCAGTTATGGTATCCATTTAAAGAGAACCTGTCACATAGATTATGCTCCCCATGCTGAGGACAGCACAAGGTAGTGTCAGACCTGCTGTTTCCAGCGTTGTGTCCCTTATTCTGTAAGATGCTGGAGTTTTCGTGTATTTAATGCTCAAATCTGCAGTTTTCAGCCAGAAGAGTCATTCAGAGTCAGTTTGTTTCAAACCCCGCCCATCTGAGGCTAGCCCCACCCACCTCACCTGATAAACCTATTACTTTGAATAGGTAGAAGTATGTGAATAACTGTAAGTGGGCAGGGCCAGCTTTTGGTGGGCGGGGCTAACATCTGCTCATGAATAAGATTTAAGGGTAATTGCTCTAAAACTGCTGCATATTACAGAATAAGGGACACAGCGCTGGGAACAGCAGGTCTGACACTAGCTTGTGCTGTCCTCAGCAAGGGGGGCATAATCTATGTGACAGGTTCCCTTTAAAGTATATGTTGTATGATGTATCTGTTAAACAGGCGTCGTAGTATTCCATGGGTGAGTGATGCCAGTATATGGCATCTGGCACAGGTAAAGTCCCCACAAAATTTCCGGGTATAAATAATAGCAAACCGATGGGTAAATTTTCCCCGGGAAAATTCGTTTCGTTCCTTTTCGCCGAATTTCTGGGCCAAAAAATAATTTTTTTTCCCCAAATTTTACTTCAGGACGAATCACGTTAAAAAAAAATTATTTCCGGGCTGCACAAAAGCCTGCGGGGGTGCTTTTGAATGTTGTCCCATGCTTAAATATGCAGGGGGGAGTTTGGGTTTGGTTTTCCAACAATGCTGTGTTTTTGGGATGCAGGGCACATGACTGCCGCCGCTCTTAAAATTTCGTTTCCCCACTAAAAAAATTCCTGGGCCCTTAAGAGGGCCAAAAAATGCCCAAAAAAAAACTAAAAGCGGGAAGTTGCCTGAAAAAGGGTCATGGCAGCGAAAATGGGAAAAAAAAACCCTAGGGCTCGGGTTGGAAAACATCAGGGGCCAGATGTGGGGTGATGGCGGCCCAGCCACAGCAGAAATGAGGTCAGAAAGGGGCACAATGACTTTTCGGGAGGGGCAAAAAAAAGGAATGGGCCCCACAGATGGCACAATGAAAAACGTGGGGGAGGCAGGGGCCAGCAGCAGCATGAGGTCAGACATTTGGCACAATAAACACAGTGTGTAGGTCAGGGCAGAACCCAAACATCAGAAACTTTGAGGTCAGCCCAGGGGGCACAATTACATTTGGGGGTGGAAAAAAACCGGAGTAGGGCCACAGAGGGGGGACAAGACACGGGTTTTGGAGGTCCCCGGAAAGCGCCACAGCAGCGAATGAGGAAAGACAGGGGGCCCAAATTTGACACAGGGTGGGGCCCAACGGCAGCAACCACTTTAAGCGGGAATGAGGTTCAACGGGTGGCAAAATTTACATTCTGGGTGGAAAAAAACAGGAGAAAGGCCACAGGTGGGACAAGGGCACAGTGGGAGGTCACGGCAGCTCCACAGCAGCAGCATGAGGACAGACAGGGGCCCAATAAACACGTGTGTGGGGCCCCCGGCAGCAACCACATCAGCAGCATAAGGTCAGACAGGGGGCAAAAATTACATTCTGGAGGGGGGCAAAAACGGGGTAGGCCACAGAGTGGGCCCAATGACCAGTTTTGGAGGTCACGGCAGCAGCCACAGCGCAGCACCCATAAGGTCAGAAAAGGGGCCCAATGACACAGTGTGTAGGCCCCGGGGCAGCAACCAAAATCACAGCTTTAGGCAGACATGGCAAAATTACATTCTGGAGGGGGGCCAAAAACAGGAGAGGCCACGAGGGGGGACAATGACACAGTGGGGGAAGGTCACGGCAGCAGCCACGCAGCAGCATGAGTTCGGGCAGTGGCAAAAATGACATTCTGGATGGTGGAAAAAACAGGGTGGGGCCAAAGAGTGGATAATGACACAGTGTGGGGGTCACGGCAGAAAGCCCCACGGGCAAAAGCATGGGGTTTAAAGGGCATTTGGGCACAAGGACATTTGGAGGTGGAAAAACCCAGGGGGGTTAGGCCACAGAGTGGGACAATAAACCCCAGTGTGGAGGTCACGGCAGCAGCCACAGCAGCAGAAATGAGGTCAGCCAGTGGCAAAAAGACAAAAGTGGGGTAGGTCACGGCAGCGGGCCACAGCAGCACTTTAGGTCAGACAGGGAAAACAATGACACATTGTGTGGGTCACGGAAACAGCCACACGCAGAAAGGGTCGGGCCCAGGGGCCCACAAAATCACATTCTGGGGGTGGAAAAAAGGGGGAAGGGTAGGCCACAGAGTGGGACAATGCCCACAGTGTGGAGGTCACGGGGCAGCACCACAGCAGAAAGAAATGAGGTCAGACAGTGGCACAATGACAGAAATTTTAGGCCCACGGCACAGCCGCAGCAGCGGGCATGAGGCGGGACATTTCCCACAATGACACGGGTGTGGAGGTCCCCCGGGCAGCACCCAAACAGCAGCAAATGGGTCAGACAGTGGCAAATGACACAGTGGGGGAAGGTTCAACGGAAACAGCCCACAGCACCCGCATGGGGTTTCCGGGGACAGGGGCACAATGACGATTGGGAGGTCACGGCAGCAGCCACAGGCAGCATGAGGGGGCGGGGCCCAAAAAATGAATTTTTGGAGGGGAAAAAAAACAGAGTAGGGCCACTGAGTGGGACAATGACACAGTGGGGAAAGTCCCTTCAGCAGCCACGCAGCGCATGGGGAAGACAGGGCCAAAAATGACAAAATTTTGGGGTTGGTCACGGCGCACCCCACGCAGCAGCATGAGGTCAACGGGGCAAAAATGACACAGTGTGGAGGTCACGGCAGCAGCCAAAAGCGCAGATGAGGTCAAAACAGGGGGCCACAATGACATAGTGTGGGGGTCACGGCCCAGCAGCCACAGCAGCAGCATGAGGTCAGGCAGGTGGCACAAGGACATTCTGGAGGGGGCAAAAACAGGATACGGCCCCCCAAGATGGGCCCTTTGACACGTGTGGAGGTCAGGGGAAAGCAGCATGGGGTCAGACATGGCCCAATGACACAGTGTGTAGGTCACCGGCCGCAGCCCAAAAAGCTTTTTTGAGGTAGACAGTGGCAAATGACACAGTGTTTTAAGGTCACGGCAGCAGCAAGGGGTTCAGGCGTGGCAAAAATTTCACATTCTGGGGGGTGCCCAAAAAAAGGAGTAGGCCACAGAGTGGGACTTTGACCCCAGTGGGGGAGGCCCCCAGGGGCAGCACCCGCACACAAGCAGCATGGGGTCAGACATTGGCACAAAACACAGGGTGTAGGTAAACGGGCTGGCACCCAAACAGCGGGCAGTATGGGGTCGGGGACGTGGCAAAATGACCGTGTGTAGGTCAGGCAGCAGTTTACAGCGCAGTAGAGGTCAACAGTGGCACAAGGGACAAATTTGGTGTGGGGCCCCGGCACCCACCCCCAGCGGGCAGCATGGGTCAGACAGGGGCACAAGGGGACCCCCAGGTGAAGGTCCCCGGGCAGCAGCCACAGAAGCAGCAAGAGGCGGCATTTGGCACAATCCCATTCTGGAGGTGTTAAAAAACAGGAGTAGGCCACAGGGGTGGGACAAATGACACAGTGTGGGGGGTCACGCAGCGGGCATGAGGTCAAACAGGGGCACAATGACCCCAGTGTGTAGGTACGGCAGCAGCCAAAAGCGCGCATAGGTCAGACATTTGGGAAAATTGACACAGTGTGAAGGCCCCGGGCACACCCAAAGAGGTCAGGCAGTGGCACAATCACATTTGGAGGTGTCAAAAACAGGAGTAGGCCACGATTTGGGAAAAATGACACAGTGTGGGGGGGTCAGGGCCCAGCACCACGCAGCAGCTTGGGGTCAGACAGTGGCCCCAAATGAAAACATGGGGTAGGTCACGGCGGGGCAGCCCAAAAAGCAGCAGCATGAGGTCAAAACGGGAAACAATGACACGTGTGGGGGCCACGGCAGCAGCCACAGCAGCAGCATGAGGTAAAGAAAGTGGCACAATGACTTTAGTGGGGGAGGTAACGGAAACCGGGCCAAGAAAGCAGCAGGGAGGTCGGCAGTGGCCCCAATGCCCATTCGGAGGTGGAAAAAAACAGGAGTAGGCCCGGGAGGGGGGACAATGACCCCGTGTGGAGGTCACGGCAGCACCCACAGCGGGCAGCAGGGAAGTCAGACGGGTGGCAAAATACAAAGTGTGGAGGTACGGGGGCGCAGCGCTGAGGTCAGACAGGGGAAACAATGAATTCGGGAGGGGGGCCCAAAACAGTAGTGGGGCCACGAGTGGGGGAAATGACAGGGGAGTGGGGTGACGGCGGCAGCAGCATGAGGTAAAGGACATGGCAAAAGGGCATTTTGGAGGGGCAAAAACAGGAGAAAGGCCACAGATTGGGACAATGAACATTTGGAGGTCAGGGCCCGCAGCCCCCACAGGCATGAGGTCGGGACAGGGGCACAATGACCAGTGGGGGGGGTTCAGGGCAGCAGCAGCAGGAGGTAAAGAAAGGGGCAAAAACACATTCTGGGGGTGGCAAAAACGGGAGTGGGGCCAAAAGAGTGGCAAAAAACTGAGGGGAGGTGACGGAAAGCAGGAGAAACACATAGGCCGGAGGGGGACACTTTGACACAGTGTGGAGAGTCAGGGCAGGACAGCCACAGCAGCAAAATGAGGTCAGACGGGTGGCACAATGAAAACGTGTGGGGCAGGGGCAGCGCAGAAAGGGGGCCCAGAAATTTGGCACAATCACATTTTTGGAGGTGGCAAAAACTGGAGTGGGCCCAAAAAAGGGGGGCCAACAATACAGATTGGGGGGGGACGGCAGCGGGAAAGAAAACACTTGGGGTTTCAAAGTGACCAAAAGAACATTTGTGGAGGTCCGGCACCCGCCCAGCAGCACATGAGGTCGGACAGTGGCACAATGAAAACAGTGTGGAGGTCACGGAAAGGCGCAGCTTTAGGTCAAAAGTGGCACAATCACATTTGGAGGTGGAAAAAAAAAACTGGAGTGGGCCCGAGGGGCCCAATGACAGAGAGTGGGGGTGACGGGCCCAGCAGGAGCAACAGCTGGGGTTCAGAAAAGGACACAAATGACAAAGGTGGAGTGTGGGGGCCAGCACCCACAGAAAAAGCAGCATGAGGCCCGGGCCCAATTTATGGCCCCAAGGGGCAGAGTGTGGGGGTTTGGGGGGGCCCAATTCCAGCCCCGGGTTTAAAGAGGTTTGGAGGCAGAGGGGGAAAAAACCCGGGTTCAGCAGATTTTTTGCATCGGGCGGGGGGGCCGGAAATCAGAATAGTGGCTGAGGAAGGTTTTGAACCCAGACCTTTCTCACATTTTTGGGTTGAGGCGTTTTGGCTGATGAAATTTTCGGGACCCCTAAGGTTTGGGGGTGTGTGGGAAATCCGCCGATCCAACCCGATTCATCTTGACAAAGGTCAGTCGTTCCACATTTTTAACCCGTGGAAAACGGGGTTCTCCTTTGGGGGTAACGAGGGCCCCCGCCGCACTGAAAAACCCCGCTTGATCCCAAACACAAATGGCCGGGCAGGACAGTTTCCCCAAACTGAAAATAAAAAAGGGGTTGCCCCCTTTACACCAGTTTGGCTGCCCAGTGGGCCCCAAAAGGGGATCTTCAAACTGGGGTGGAAGAGGTTTTTCCAAGTGGGCCACCACCTTTTGGTTTTCAGGGTTTTTTCCGGTCCTACTGCTGCTGGGGGCCCTCCCCTCCTCATGGGCGGGTGAAGGGGGAAGCGGGCTCACCCAGGGGACCCCAAACCCTTATTTTGCTGTGATGGACTGGAAATTGCTCCCCCCCCCCCAACCTTCCCCCGCCCACCGGGGGCATAGTTACGTGAGCGCTAAAAACCCCCCCCGGTCAGACCTGCAGGGGAGGGACGATGTCGCCCCATGGGAGCGGCCAACTGACTAGGGGAGGATTTCCCTATAGTATTGGATTTTTGCCCTTTCCCCCTTTTCAAACCCGGGGAAAAAAGGCTCCCTTTTTTGGGACCGGTAGCGGGGGGCCCAATAGGGTGGAGGGGAAAAAAGCATCCCTCTCCCGGTTTGCTACTTTTTCGGTTGTAAATAGCCAGGAAAATCCATGCTGCGGGCCATCTGCACAAGGGGATTTTCCGGGGGGCCCCCTGCCCCATCCCCCAAGGGTAAAATCCCAGGGGTGGGGGGGTTATCTGCCTGTTTTCCTCATCCCCAATTAGCCCCCTCAGTGTTTCCTGCTCCTCCTTTTCTTGTCCCCTGGGAAGAAAATCCACTCATTTTTTCACCGACAATTTCTGCTAAAATGTCCTCCTCCTCCTCCTTTCAGCCCCCCACCGGCTCATTTGGCCGCGGTTTGTAGTCCCCACCCCCTCCACCCCTGCCCAGACAGTTTTTTTCAGCACCTGTTCCCAGGAAAATGAACGGGGAATGCGTTATTCATCCCTTTTAGCCCTGGCGATTTACAAAAAAACCTGGGCCCCCCCGAATTGCCCCCAACCAACAGCGGTTTTCAAGCTGAGTTTGCACGGGCCGACATCAAATTTTACACGGGGAGTACTCCCTATCCGCCGGGTCATAAAAAAAAATCTTTTAAAAGGGCCTTTCTTTTTTATACAGGGGGGTTCCAACATGTGCAGGCGGGAAATTCCCAAGGGGTTGGAAACACCCGCATATCGAGTGTTTTGGGGGAGGCCGTTTCCCCTGAAACTCGAGGAGGGTTTTTCCCCGGGCTTTGTAGGAATTGGAAAAGTGCATGCACAGTTTCCTGGCCATTTTCAGAATGTTTGAAGATGGGTAAAAGGATTTCAGGGATTTTTTTTTCCAAAAAAAAACCCCAAAAAATTTGAACACTGCGCCATGCGGGGGCGCATGGCCCATCCCCCCCCGGGTGAGCGCGGACACCTTTTTTCCTCCCTTGTCGTCCCCCCAGGGTTTCCCCGATTTGCATTTGGGCGCGGAGAAAGCCACACATCGATCTCTTGCTGAGACGCGGAGCGTTTTTCCCCTGTGTGACTTCGTTCGCCGAGGCAACCAGGGTGTAAAAAATGCGTTTACACCCGCTGTGCCCTACACATTTGGTATGATGGAGCAGACTTGTGGAGGGCTGAGGGTGGGTGGTGGAGGAGGAGGAGGAGGCGCATTGGCCCCAGGGGGCCGCAGTTTGACAAAAGTGGGGGAGAAAGCGGCATCTCCCCGTCCAAATTTTTTTGGGGTGGCCCGGGCCGGAATTCATTCACCCAGTGGGGGCCCTAAAGGACAAGGGATGGCCCTGACCCAAGTTACAAACCCAAGGGCGGGGCCGCGCTGCCCTGCACCTTTGGGAACAAACCGATAAGCTTTAAGGACTGGCCCCAAATTTGTTTACATATTTAGGAAATGCGGGGACTGCCCTTTTTTGGGAAAAAAAAATTACGGCTTGGGAAAAATCTCCATCCGGCTCGGGACAAGCCATTTGTTTTTTCTTTAACGGGGCCCGAGGGCCAACCCTTTGGAAAAGGGGGGGGACGCAGTACCAAAAAAAATTTTGGGCAGGAGCAAAGGTCAGGCTGCTGCACCTTAGGTGGTTTGGCGCATACTGTTGTCTCTTTTTCAAAGGGCCCCGCTGAACGACTGCTGGCGCCATAGTAGCGAGGAGCAGGAGCCCTCTGGAACCCGGAGATGATGTCCCAAAAAGGGGAAAAAAAGCTCCCTTCTGCAAGGTGGGGGGAAGGGGTTGATGGCCCGCAATGGATGGGGCCACCCGGGCGCTGCTGCTGATGTCTGGGGGGCGGCGGAAGGAACCACCACATCGAGCCAGTTTTTCCCAGGGCCACCGGATGGGTTTACGCTGCCAAAGTGTTACAGCCCCGGGGCCCTGGGGGACAACGTTGCTCCCCGGCCCCCTTCACTTTTTTGCTTACAGAATTTTTAAAATATACCCCTTTTTCGGCCCCCTCCGGTTTTTCTTAGCAAAGAAAATGCCACCCCCGCCCCCGGTATCGGATTTTACCCCCCAACGCCCCCCTACTGAGTGGCTACTGCCACCCCCTGCCCGCCCCAAGCCCCTGTGCCCCCAATTTCTTTGGGCCAAAAGGGGTTTTTTACCCCCTGGCCGTTGGCTCCCCCACCTCACACTCTGCTATTTTGCTGCCCCCACGGCCACAAGACCCCCTTGCCCGGTGCGCTGCCCGCATTTAGGCAAGCTGCGCCCCCTTCTCCCGATGATGATGAAACCCTTTTTTCAACCCCGGGTCCCAAGTGGGGGTCGGGTACATATCATCTATTTTTTGTTTCAAAAGTCCAAATGCTGTCCCCCATCACCCGGGGCTTGGTATGCCGAGGCTGACCCCCTCACAACATGAAACCCCCCCCAATTTCCCCTCTCAACATTTTTAAACTTTTCCGCCCCACTGCAAGAAGCAGGGGGTATTTTTTCCCCATTTCTTCGCTTTCCAAGTAGGGGCTGACTTTCCCCCCTCAAATTGTTCATCTCGCTATAAAAGTGGGCCCGGCCCAACCCCAAAAAGTAAAATCTCCCGGCTGGGGGGAACCGAATGGGGGCAGAGGGGGTTTAGGACAGGTTGGGGGGCCCCTGAACCCCCCTCCCCCCGGGCCCTGCCAATAAAGGGGTTGGGGTCTGACCTTCCCCCCGAATCTTGGTGGGGGTTGGGCAGATGTCATCTGGGAAAATGAAAGCCTTGTAAACCCAAAAAAAAAACCCTTTGGTTTCTGTTTTGTAAAACGGCCGAAATTGGGCAGCGGGAGTTGTGGGCCTCACCGAGGACCCCGCTGCGACGTTCCCTTGCGTGTCACCTGGGCCTGGAATTTTTGTTTCCCCTGGTTTTTTTCTAAAATGTTTAAAAACACGTTTTATGAAAAAATATCTGTATATTAAAAATACACACCCTGTTTTGACACCAAAAGAACCCCGTAACAACTTGGTAACCCTTGGATATAAAAATTTCGCTTCCCCAAAAAGGGCAAAGGAAAAAAATTTACTTGTATGTGCCCTTTTTAAAAAATCTGTGTATTTTACTGAATATTAAAAAACACAAACAGGGTTAATTTAACCTTCCCATATGAAAATTAAAGCTACCGGGAAATTTTTTCTGTGGCGGGTGAAAAAAAAAGTTTCTTTTACTGGGGTACAACTGCAGAACAACGCTTAAAAAAACCCCCTTGGGTGTTTAAAATTTCGGCCCAAAAAAATGAAGGGAACCACAAAAATACAAACTTTTTTTGCGGTTTACCAAATTTCGTGGGTTTTTTCACCCCAAAAACAAGAATAAAAATTTTAATTAAACCTTTTCTTTAATTAAGGGTAGGGGGAAAAAAATTTTTATTTTTGGGCGGGGAAAATTGGGCGGGGTTTTTTGGTGTCACCCACAGCTGAAAAACAAGTTTAAAAAAACCCCTTGGGTGTAAATTGGGGCCAAACAATTGGGGGCCACCACAAACTTTGTTTGCTTTTTTAGCGTGTTTTCATTTGGGGTGTTTTTTTTTGCTACACAACAAGAGATTTTAAAAATTTTAAATTAAACCCTTTGCTTGTGAATTAAAGGGTACAGGGGAAAAAAATATATATTTTGGCGGGGAAAATTTTTACGGTTTCTTGGAGTCCCCAAAGCTTAAAAAAAACAACGCTTAATTAAAAACCCCCCATGGGAAATTTTGGGCCAAAAAATTGAGCAAAAACCCCCAAAAATTTAAATGGTATTTTTTATTGTAAAAACCGCGTTTCTTTTTAAAAGAATACAAAAGGGAATTTGGGTTTGATTCCCCCCCCTTTTTTTTTGGAAAAATTCAATTTTGCTCGTGAGCAGATAGGTTTAAATTTAAATTTACCCGGGCCCCTTTATTTGGTACACCATGCTAGTTAAAGGGTTTTGGACCCCTTTTTCCTTTAAACTGCCTCAATTCTTTTTGTGGGGATAGAAATTTCCCAAGGTGTTTGCAACGATCTCAATTGGAAACCCAAGGGGGGCCCAAAGAAACCAAAAAAATAAATTTCCCCCCCCTTGACCCCCACCCAACCACCTGCCGAAAAGTTGATTTCTAAGGGAGGATGGATCCATGCTTTCATGTTGTTTACGGGCCCAATTCTGACCCAAAACCCTCCGAATGTCGCAGCCCAAAAACGAGACTCAGAACCCCGGCAAAAATTTTTTCCAATCCTTTTTACTGGGCCAATTTCGGGTGAGCTTGGGCAAATTGGAGCCG